>PVKV010028101.1:0-25445 GCA_004027835.1 Alouatta palliata | reverse complement strand
TTCCCATCTTTGTGGATTTATCTATATGTGGTCCTTGTGGTTGGTGATTTTCAGATGAGGTCTCTCACTGGATGTCCAGTTTGTGGACGATGAAGTTATTTCTTTCTGTTTCTTAGTTTTCCTTCTAACAGTCTGGCCCCTCTGCTGTAAGACTGCTGAGGTCCACTCCCGGCCCTGCTTGCCTGGGGATCACCTGCAGTGGCTGTAGAACAGTAAGGGTTGCTGCCAGTTTCTTCTTCTGCTATCTTTGTCCCAGGAGATTACCCACCAGATGTCAGTCTGAGCTCTCCTTTATGAGGTGACTCGTTGGATATACGGGGGTCAGGGAACTGCTTGAGGTGACAGAGTATTCTTTATAGAAGCTCAAATGCTGAGCTGTGAGCTCCGTTGTTCTTTCAGAGTTGCTGGGCAGGTACGTTTAAGTCTGCTGCAGCAGAACTCATAAACCCTTTTTTTTCCCCAGGTGCTCTGTCCGGGGAGTTAGGGCTTTATTTATGAGTTTCCCTTGTGCTGCTGCCTTTTTCTCAGTACTGCCTTGCCCAGCAATGAGGCAGCCTACTCACTGCCTGCAGAGGCTTTGCTGAGTTGGTGTGGGCTCCGCCCAGCTGCCGTGTGAACTTCCCTGCAGTCCAGTTTATACCGGTGTAGTTAGAACTGCCTCTGCAATGGCAAACTACCTCCGCAGTGGCAGACTGCCTCAGTAATGGCGGACGCCCCTCCCCCACAGAGCTGGACCGTCCGGGGTTCAGCTGTGCTTGCTGTGAAACTCTCGATCCAGAGAGTTTCCAATGGCTGTTTTTTTGTGGGGGTGGGACCAGCCGAGCCTGATCACCTGGCTCCCTGCCTCAGAGCGTCTTTTTTAGTTGAATGATCGACTGTCTCCCAGGTGTTCCAGCCGCCTGTTGAAAAGGCGCCGGGATCTGTATGATTTCCAGTGCGGTGACCCACTGCGCCGGCTGAAACCGCAGGCGCTGGCGTTTTTTTGCCTGGGAAATCTCCTGGCCTGGCTGTTTCAGTCCCCTTTTTTAATCAAATGAATGGGCGGCTCTGCCTTCCCGGAGTTCCAATTGCCAGCTAAAACGGCACCCGGACCCACATATTTTGTATCGGGAACTGCTGCGCCGGGGCGCCGCTCCAAACAGCGGCGGCGAAAACGGCCGAGCAGGCGAAAACAGCTGAGCTGGGGAAAACAGCCGCGCCGGCCAAACCAGGTGCGCTGGCGACCCGTGGGGCTCCTCCCCCTGGGAATCTCCTGGTCGGTGGGCAATAAAAATCCGTCTGGGAATGTGGCGTCCACTCACCCTCCACGCTTTCACTGGGAGCTGCAATCCTCAGCTGCTCCTAATCGGCCATCTTGGATCGTGTCCGCCGCATTATCTTTTCTTACAATCTGATTAGGTTTTAACTACTACCATTCCTCTAAACTGCTCTTGATGAAGGTCCTCTCTGATGTCTGCACTGCTAAATTCAGTAGTCTTTCTAAGTCTTGGCTTTACTTAACATTGACCTGGTTGATTCCTTCCTTCCTCCACTGGCAAACATTTTCTTTGCTTGATTTTCAGGACACCACATTTATCTAGTTTTCTTCTTATCTCAGTGATAGTTCTTCTTAGTTTTCTTTGCTAGTTCCCCCTTGCCTTCCTGATCTTTAAACATTAGAGAGCCCTAGGATCCAGTTTTTAGACCTCACTTTTTCCTTTACTTACTATCTAGGTATTCTTAAGCAGTTTCAAGACATTAAATACCAATTAAATGTGAATGACTTCATAATTTTTACCCTTACCTAGGACCTTCCTCTTGACCTTGAACTTGAGTAGTCAACTACTTACTTGGTATTCTTATTTGAATGCCTATGAGACACCTCAAACTAAATATATCTAAAACTTAACTCCTGATCTTTGCTTCAAAATTGCATCTCCTATTAACAACATCCCACCCTTCTACAGTAAAAGCAAAACAAAACAAAAACAAAATCTTAAGAGTCATCCTTTACTATTCTATTTCTCTCAAAGCTCACATCCAACCCATCAACAAAAACTGCTCTACCTTAACCCATTTATGTCTGAGGTTGCAATTTATTTTTTTGAATTTTTGCAATCAGACCTTGGTGATGAGCTTAAGCAGTAGGATATAAATAACTCCCACATGCCTAGCATTCCAACAATGGAACACTAGGCATAAAGCATATTCAAGAATCTAACCATTTTTTACCACTTCCCCTGTAACCAACTCTAGTCCAACCAACCATCATCTCTCCTGGATTGTGTCAATATCCTTCTCATTGGTTTCCCTACCTCTATCCCTGTCTTTTGCATTATATTTGCTACATATTAGCTAGAGTAATATTTTAAAAACCTGAGCCAAATTATGTCACTTCTTTGCTCAGCAATTTCCAGTGGTTTCCCATCTTATTAAGAGTACAAGCTAGAGACTTCTGAGTAGTCTGTAAAGGGTCCTGTACAGTCTGACTTTTTGATATCTTTCTAATTTAATTTCCTATCATTCTCCCCCATATGCACTCTCTTCCATTCATGCTGACTTTCTTACTAATTCTAAAACATGCTAGGTACACTCAAAGGCTCAGGGCTTTTGCATTTGTTCTTTGTGCCTGGAAAGCTCTTTATCTAGATTTCTTGTGGCTTACTCTCTTACCTCCTTCTGATATCACCCAAATGTCCCATTCTCATAGATGCCTTATTTGATCATTCTATTTAAAAATTATATCTTGTGCTCTACTTCCTATCAAATCCCCTTCCCTGCTGTTTTGTTCTTCCCTAAAGCACTTATCATATCCTAGTGATGAAAGTATTTGGGGGCATAAAGATCTTTTGAACATTGCATAATACACACCATTTAGTTATTTCTCTTATAAGGAAGGTAGACTTTGTTTAGATTTCATACTAATTTTATATGTCTTACAATGTGTTTATTACTTTCAATTCTATAGAGTTGCATTTTTATGCCCTCAAATATGGGACAGAATCAAGCTGAGAAGTATTATAGGCAGCTACAATTGTAAGTATTATTTTAGTTTTATATTAAGCCAGGGCAGGAAATATCTTTAGAAGTGTTTTATTAATATAAACAAAATGAATGTTTTCACTGAAGTTCTAGAATAGAAGCAGATGTTTTGGACAAGTGCATATGTACGTGTTTGTGTGTGAGAGTGCATGATGTGAGACATATGTGTATATAAACTAAATTAAAATGACCACAGAATAACATAACATAGCTTTTTCAAATCAGCACTTTTCACATCACCATTTTTCAAGTCATACATTTTTTCAAATGTGTCATTGTGTTAAAACTAGAGTTTGTGGGCTGGGCGCGGTGGCTCAAGCCTGTAATCCCAGCACTTTGGGAGGCCGAGGCGGGCAGATCACGAGGTCAAAAGATCGAAACCATCCTGGCCAACATGGTGAAACCCCGTCTCTACTACAAATACAAAAATTAGCTGGGCGTGGTGGCGTGCGCCTGTAGTCCCAGCTACTTGGGAGGCTGAGGCAGCAGAATTGCTTGAACCCGGGAGGTGGAGGTTGCAGTGAGCCAAGATTGCGCCACTGCACTCCAGCCTGGCGCCTGGCGACAGAGTGAGACTCTGTCTCAAAAAACAAAAAACTAGAGTTTGTGGCAGACAGGGTTTCCCCTATTTAACTGATGGCTTAGTCTTATTGATTTAAAACCTTTCCTTGATTGTTCTAATCTAAATTCATTTTTGCACCTCTGGCTAAAGAAATGGGGCATCTGTGTAGAGATGAGAAACTTCCAAGAATGACAAACCACTCCCATCTTCATGGTCATCAATTCTAGAATGGGACATTTAAATTCCGTTTTGTATTTTAAAAAAGATACTTTTAGGGGTAAGATGAAGGAGATTCTATAATACATTTATTTTTGTTGTTAACTTTGGTAGTCCTGACTTACCAAGTTGTGACAGGTGCTATTGTCTGTTAATTCAAAGGTCCAAGCCTACCTATCTTAATTTTTAATATGAATGTGTTGTATTCCAAATACAAAATGTAAGCAAATGATATAGCTAGGGGTGGATGACATCAGAAGCATGTCTCCCTCTTAGAGTATTTTATTCTTGATGACATTAAAAGGGCTTCTGCCAGGGTTTTATCAAACATGATTTGTAATGAACACATTAGAAATCTCAAACACACTGACTTGATGGAATGAAATTTGACATCAGAGTTCGAGGTAACCAAGAACTTACCATCTGATACTTTTTGTTCACAGTTCAGTAAATCTTTGCAGATTCGTGCTGGGTTATCTCGTGTGCCAAGAGGATTCTTGATGCTGTGCAATAAATTGCTAAGGTAGTTCAGGGTTTTGAATATCTCTTCACTGTGGTCAATTAAAGTCACTTCAGTATTCTGGTAGCTCTGCCAAGTCATCATAAGAATTACATAAGCAAAAAACTCCCAGGACCAACATGAGCCAAGGAAGGAGAAAAATGTGTTTCCATTGTGTGTAATAAATTGGGAGTAGAATGTAAAGAACAGTTTATACTGAAGCATAGACATATGTGTATGCTTTATTAACTTTAATCCTTTAAAAAGATTAAATTCACACTTGCAAGTTTAGTTTTAAAGCTAACATAAGAATTGCTATGCCTACTGTATTATGTTTTTTAAATTATACATTGAATAACTAGAGTTTAAATGAGATAAATGAGTAGGGATAATACACATATCTCATTTTAAGAAACATGGCTAACCTCATTTAACTACTTTCTTGGATAGTACCAAATTCCTTACAAATAAATCCTTTAACAGTATTACATATTTGATTTAAATGTTTTTCTTACAAAACATCCTAGGCATATATTTCTGTTTAATTATACTAAAATCACTTACTTTGTCCTTGAAAATGGTTTCACATTTTCAATCTGTTTTAAATATAATCTTTGAGATGTTACATTTTGGCCTCCAAAATTTTTTTCTGTTTAATTGGTATATTGAGAGACAGTGCCAATATAAGTAAAACCAGATACATTACCTCCATCTGTAGGGCGGTATTTGATTCAATCAAGGCTTGAATAGCAGCATTGATATCCATTTGTTTCTGTGTAAAACAAAACCATTTGAGATTAGCAATAAGATCAACACTGAGTGCTCTAAAGTAGGCGCTGTAAATTCTGAAAGCACTGCTGTTAAAGTATCCCAGACTTATTACCTGAAGGGGGTCTGTAACTCTTACAGTTAAACAGATTTTGCAAATATTGCCTGGCTATCTGGAAGGACAATATGCCGCCTTCATCCAAATCTCAAAGGTCTCCTAATTAAAATAGGACCAGAGTCTAGAGTCCTCAAATGAAAAACTACTTGTTTCTGTGGCCTGAAAACACACACACAAAGTTCCTCAAATGGAAGAGAATAAAATATGATCCTCTCAGTTAATAAATTGTAAAGTGAAGAATAAATAACCGTAGTAATTTTTAACAGTTACATTCTTGGAAGGAATAGAATAAAATACTACTGTCCTGAGGTAGTCACCACATTAATTTAATCTGATACTTCTGCGGTTTTAAAAACAATTTCTGAAGTTGGAAAATGTACCATGAGTCCCAAAAGAAATAATACAGAATGAAATCAATCTCCTCTTGCATTTAATAAAATATATTTTTAGAAAAAGACTCAGCATAACCATTAGTGAAAGTCTTTTTTTTGTAATTCTTTAAAATAATCTCAGAACAATGAAGCATGAGTTGGGAGAAGGTTCTGGGAAATGGCATCTGTGTAAGTGAAACAAACAATTTAATTTATTTCAGAGTCATTATACTGTGAAGATATCTTTTTACTTGAAGGCTTGTATAATGGAAACTATTTTCAACAGATCTCTCAGCTCATGGTTGGTAATTTGAAAAATTACTTAAAATGATGGAATAATCAATAAAATGTACTCTCCCTTGCTTCAGCATGTGCTTTTCCTATTCAAAAATAATTGACTCATTCTGTACATCTATACTGCCAAACATTGTGATACATATTGAGGATAAAATGGTAAGCAAAAAAGAAACTCGCCCTTATGGAACTTAATTTTAGAGAGGAGATAGTCAATAATTAAATCATCTGAAAAATCATAATTATCAATTGAGATACATGTTATGAAAGGAAAGCGGATGAAACTATGAGAGAAATTAATCAAATCTGGAAAATGTAAGAGGTTGGAAGGAATAGGTCAGAGAAGGCTTTTACTATGTGAGGTAGTAAAATTTGAACTGATATCTAAAGAATAAATAAGATTTGTTAGGAGAAGGCGTAGAAGAGCTTTCCAGACAGAAGAAGCAACCTGGCACAAGGGCCATGAGACAGAAGGAGCATGACTAAGCAGTATAGAGGGTCAACCTAAAATACTCTCTGCATATTAAATAATTCTGACCATCTTGCTTGTGTGAATGAGTAGATTTTAGATATGGTTCACACAAAAATACCGGCACTAAATATGGGAAACTGAATTAAGTGCTAAACCATAGCTTCCTTTTTGTTGTTCACTTGGTCCCCTGTTGGTGATTAAGGGTTTTAATTAGAAAACCTAGCATAGTGGTTCTCAGACTCTTCAGAATCAGAATCCTTTTGCACTTTTAAATATTATTAAAGGTCTTAAAAATTTTTGTTTATGTGAATTATAACTTTTTTTTTTTTTTTTTGAGACGGAGTCTCACTCTGTCACCCAGGCTGGAGTGCAGTGGGATGATCTTGGCTCACTGCAACCTCCGTCTCTATGGTTCAAGTGATTCTCCTGCCTCTCAGCCTCCCAAGTAGCTGGGACTACAGGCTTGTGCCACCACACCCAACGAATTTTTGTGTTTTTGGTAGAGATGGAGTTTCATCATGTTGGCCAGGCTGGTCTTGCACTGCTGACCTTAGGTGATCTGCTGCCCTGGGCCTCCCAAAGTGCTGGAATTATAGATGTGAGCCACTGCGCCCAGCCAACTTTTGATATTTACTATAGTAGAAATCAAAACAAATTTAGAAACTATTCATGTGTCAATTGCTTTAAAATACCAACAAACCCATTATATGTTAATACACAGATTTTTATAAAAGTTTACTATATTTTCAAAAACAAAAAAGTTAATGAGAAGGGTGACCCAGTTTTACACTTTCATACATTTCTGTAATGTCTGTATTAATATATGATAGTTAAATTCTCTTACTTATTTTTGTATTCAATTGGTTGTGAAGAAAATTCAGCCTCATAGAGATATGTAGTGGGAAAAAAGAAAAGTATTTAAGTCATCTTTTTCAAATAATTATGGGTTTTCTTCTTTCATATTGTACCTTATACCAAAACTTGATAAGTGGTAGTTTCTTTTGTTTATTGTACTTTAGATTCTGGGGTACATGTGCAGATCATGCAAGATTGTTGCATAGGTACTTTCATGGCAAGGTGGTTTGCTGCCTCCATCCCCCATCACCTATACCTGATATTTCTAGTGGTAGTTTCTTAAAGGTTCATTTCTATGTAAAAACTGAACCCATCTCAACGAACTTTTTGTACTTCTATACTAAAATCTATTGGTCTACTTTATACTTTCATAGATCTTTTACCTATACATGATTTTATTAACATCACATACTGATCATTCTGAAAATACTGATTTATGGAACTATGCAGGTATTCCAAACACTGATACAGCTCATTACTTAATGTCAAAAACTACATTTGTTAACATCAGCAGGAAAACATAGTGTTACTTATCAGGAAAACATAAGTACTTGGAATCTGTCAAATTCACGGTGATAGATACATGTTTTCCCTAATTCTTATTTTTTGCTTGAAAGCTTGAAATTTATCATTGGCATCAAATTCTGTCAGTTGTTTTCCTTGAAATGACAGTCTAACTTTAATCCTTTTCAAGAAAATATCTGTAAACTACTCATGTCTTAATAAAACTGGTAGTCTGTCAATAAAAAATGGTATTCTATGATAAAACTGGCTAGTTGAGTTTCAACTCGAATAGCTGCACAGAGCTTCTGAAGCAACCACTGCAGTGTGCACTACATGTGCTTTATATGTTCTTCCATTTAATCACACAAAATATTAAAACGATGTTTTTTTAAATTTTTTTATTTTTGTAAAACGGTGTTTAAAGAAGATAAGAGATATAGGAGAGAGCAAAAGTGGTGGAACATTGAACTCTCAGAGTTCTCTTTTAGACAAGTTCAAAAAATTAAATAAAACCATGTCTTTAGAACTAAAGGCCAGTATGAGAAAGATGTCTTACTAAGTAGAGAATATAATAAAGGAGCATAAATTATAGAAAAAAGAACCAAACAGAAATTCTGAAGCTAAAAAGTACAACAGCTAAAATTTTTAAATTTTACTAGATAGGCTCTACAGTAGATTTCCATAGGCAGAAGTCAGCACCAGTTAACTTGAAGACAGGTTTATTGAGATTATCCTGTCTGAGGTGTGGAAAAAAATAATGAAGAAAAATGAACAGAGACTGAAGAGACCTGTAGGACACTGTAAAGCTTACCAACATATGCATGATGAGAGTCTCAGAAGGAAAGGAGAGAGAAAGAGGGACACAAATAATATGTAAAGAGATAATGGCTGAAAACATCACAAATCTGATGCAAAAATAGTAACCTACACATCCAAGAAGTTCCACAAACTTTCCCAGACACATCATAATCAAACTATCTAATGCTATAGACAAAGAGAGAATTCTGAAAGCAGAAAGAGGAGACTCATTATGTTCAAGACATCTTCAACCAGATTAACAGCTAACTTCCCACAAAAAACCATACAGGTAAGGAGGCAGTACACCAACATATTCAGAGTGCTAAAAGAAAAGACTGTCAACCAAGAATTCTATTTCCAGTAAAACTCTCCTTTGAAAATGAAGGAAATAATAATACATTCCCAGTTAAATAAAAACTGAGATAATTTATCACTAGCATATCATTCCTAGAAAAACATCACAGGGAGTCATTCAGTTCTAAAGTAAAAGATACTAGGCAGAAACTTGAATCCACCTGAAGAAATAAAGAACAGTGGTAAAAGTTACAATATAGTAAATATAACAGGTAGTAAAGACACCAAGTAGCCAAAGTAATTTTGAAAAATGAAGAACAAAGTTGGAGGCATCACATTTCCTGATTTCAAAACTTACTATAAAGCTGCTGTAATCAGAACAGTTGGTACTGTTATAAAGAGAGACATAAAGACCAGGGAAATAGAATAGAGTCCAGAAATAAATCTTCTCATTTATAATCAAATTATTTTCAACAAGAGTGCCAAGACCATTCAATGAGGAAAGAACAGTCTTTTCAACAAATAGTGCTGGAAAAATGGAATATCCACATGCAACAGAACGAAGCTAGACCCTTAACTTACAACAAGTACAAAAAAAACTTACATCACGAGTTATATCATGAACTCAAAATGAATCAAAAACTTAAACATAAGCACAAAAACCATAAAATTATTAGAAGCAAATAGGAAAAGCTTGGTAATATTTGATTTTGTAATGATTTCTTGGAATGATACCAAGAGCACAGTCAACAAGAGAAGAAAGGAGATAGACTCTATCAAAATAAAAAAAACCTTCTGTACATCAAAGGACACTATCAAGAGAGCGAAAAGGCAACTCAAGGGGTGGGAGAAAATAACTGCAAATTGTCTTTCTGTTAAAGGATTAATATCTAGAATATTTAAAGAGCTCCTACAATTTACTAACAACCAAAAAAAGCAACACAATTCAACAAATGGGCAAAGAACTTGAATAGACATTTCTGTAAAGAAGAGGCCGGGTACAGTGGCTCACACCTGTAATCCCTAGCACTATCTTTCAAGACGGGCAGATAACTTGAGGTCAGGAGTACGAGACCAGCCTGGCCAACATGGTGAAAAGCCATCTCTACTAAAAATACAAAATTATCCAGGCATTGTGGAGGGCACCTGTAATTCCACCTACTCAGGAGGGTGAGGCAGGAGAATTGCTTGAACCTGGGAGGCAGAGGTTGCAGTAAGTCAAGATCATGCCACTGCACTCCAACTTGGGCAACAGAGTGAGACTCTGTCTCAAAAAAAAAAAAAAAGAAAGAAAAAGAAAAAGAAAAAGAAAACAAATATGCAAATGTCTGATAAACACATGAAAATATGTTAAACATCACAAATCATTAGGAAAATGCATGTGAAAACCACAATGAGATACCACTTCACAACCATCAGGATAGCTGTTATAAAAAAAAAAAAAAAAACAAAATAACAAGTGTTAGTGAGGACGTGGAGAAAGTGGAACTTTTTGCGGTGATGTAAAGTGTGCAGCAGCTATGGAAAACAGTACGGCAGTTTCTCAAAAATTACACATAGAATTACTACATTATATAACAGTTTCATTTCTAGGTATATATCCAAACGAATTAATCAAAGTGAGGATTCCAACAGATATTTGTACACCGATGTTTATAGCAGCATCATTCACAATAGCCGTAAAGTAGTAGCAACATAAGTGTCCATTTGGATAAACAAAATCTGGCATATATATTCAATGGACTATTACTGAGCTTTCAAAAGAAATGAAATTCTAATATATGTTTACAACATAGATGAACCCTGAAGATATTACATTAAGTGAAATAAGCCGGTCACAAAAAGACAAATATTGTATGACTTAACTTATATGAGGTACCTAGAGTAGTCAAATTCACAGAGACAGAAAGTAGAATGGTGGTTGCCAGGGCTGGGGAAAGGGAGGAATTGGGAGTTATTACTTAATAGGTACAGAGTTTCAGTTTTGGAAGACAAAAAAATTTCTAGGCATGGATAGTAATGGTTGCACAACAATGTGAAT
The DNA here is from genome assembly GCA_004027835.1 of Alouatta palliata. Lineage (NCBI taxonomy): Eukaryota > Metazoa > Chordata > Mammalia > Primates > Atelidae > Alouatta > Alouatta palliata. The sequence goes on along the minus strand of PVKV010028101.1, from coordinate 14,632 downwards.
GTACTTAATACCACTGAACTCTACACTTAAAAATAGTTAAAATGGTAACTTTGGTTATATATATCTTGCCACCATTAAAAATAACAAGTAAATATGCTCATTATCCCTTAGATCAAACTTCTGGGAATCTGTCCCCTAGATATTCTACAAGATGATATGTATATAGACAGGACATTTGTACTATGTGTACTAACAAAAAATTGAAAAAAAAAGGTCATCAATAGAGGGCAAGATGAGTAAATCACAGGATATTCTTAACTGACATTGCTATGATTTTCTGTATGTGGCAGTAAAGAATACAATGACTATTAACAGATTAGTAGTGTAGAGTTTGACACTTCAATCATGCTAAGGTACCAGTAATTTTAACCACCATCAGTGCAAGCAACAACTCAATAAAAAAGGCATTTTTTCCCAACAGGTATTAGTAAGAAAATAAATTTCATAACACTTGGCCACTCACAAATTTTCTTGACAATATCCATATTCCTAGAATCCCCAAGGCAATCACAAAGCCTAGCTCATGACTGGCACATAGCAGTCATTCAATTTGTTGAATTTATTAATTTTTTACCCACAGGCAGACTTTAAGGAAGGCAGGCTCAGAGAAATTGTATTAAGAGGATTTGCCTGGGAAGTCATTCAGTCACATCTAAGTACCCATATCTAAGTATAAATCTCTCATCAGGTGCAGTGAGGGGATCAAAAAAAGAAACATAACTTCTTCCATGCACTCTAGTTAGAGAGAACATATTCTCACATGGAAATCACTCAATGTTTACAAAAACATGCACATAAAATAGAAAACAGAGAATAAAGATTGATTATATGTTGTGACTAGTGAGTGTGAAATAATGAGAAGAATTAGAAAGCAGGATGCATTACACATTGGGGGAATGTAATCTTCACAATTCTCTCCAAATCATTCAAATGAAAAGCAGATTTAGTCTAGGCACCTCAGTACTTTGAGAAGTATTATTTTTCATATATCTGAAATTTCGAGATCACTGGATGGTGAAAACGCTGACCAAATAGAAACTCATTTCAGGTCATACCCCTCTTCATGATGGAAGTTTTTGCTGATTCTGTTCTAGGGAACCAGGACTATAATAGCAGCTGCCATTTCTTAATTCACCAATCCAGGTTCTGCAGTTAACACATTAATTGGAATAAATCAGTTGGGAATTCTTTCTCTCATTTAATGATTTACTTTTTAATTTTTTCCACCTGGCAACTTTCATTTAATCATTAAAGATTTTTAATGATTGTTACTTCCATCCTAGACAACAAACACAGACATACATAGACACCCTGTTCTTCCCTTTACTAATCATTTTTGGTTAACTTTGACGTCATGTTGTATACTTCTGTGTTCATTTCTAACTACCTTACTACATACACCGAGGTCTGGTCATTACCCTATCCTCACAATTCAATTCACCATCACTATATATTCCTTTCCTGGAAACATTTCCTTTTAGCTATTCAACTTTAGGGAACTGAGGAAGTTACTTTCACAGGTCTTTAAAGAGGTGGTTGGACTATATTTGAAGTTTTCAAACTTATCTTGACCCAAAGTAAGAAACACATTTTTATGTCATGACAAGATTCACATATACATATATTTAACTTTAAAAAGTTCTGTAAAATCATATTTATTCTTACTAATGATGATGTACTGATTTTTTTTTGTTTTTCAGAATTGAGGTAAAATTTATATAACACAAATTCCACCATTTTAGTCATTTAAAAATATCCAATTCAGTTGTCTTTAGTAGATTCACAATGTTGTTCAGCCATTACCATGATCAAATTTCAAAGCATTTTCATCACTCCAAAAAGAAACTTCATACCTATTAAGCAGTCTCTCCCCATATTTTTTTTCTAGTCTATTTCATTTGCTCTCAAAATAATCCTGAATGAGACTCACTAAATTGGTCTTATGATCCACTGGTCAATGAACCCCAACTCAAAGTCTGAAATAACTTCGAAATAATTGCTGAGAGGACCTCTACTTCTATGAATCTGTCCCTTGATAGACACTGTTTCTCTCCAAGTGAAATCTTCTAGTTTAGAAGATTCCCACTAAAATTTCCTGAGATGTTACTTTTTTTTTTTTTTAATTCATGCAGGCATGCATTCAACACTTATTAAGAGCTTAAATGGAAGGGAAATTTAAAAAATAGTCTCTACCTTCAGAAGGTTCATAATGTAATAGAAAAGGCAAACACAAAAGTAAATGAGTATCAATGAAGAAGGGGACGTGATCAATTCTATCTTGTAGAGTGATGAGGGGATGGAATTAAGTTTCACGGAGGCTGACTTTAGATAGAATGTGTAGGTGTCTTCTCATTGTCATTTAGACTTCTGCTCTAGAAATCTTATTCTCAATGTATTTTCCTACAATGGACTCTGCATGTTCTAGAAAGACAGCGCTATATATAGAAATCTGTTTTCACATTGGCCAAGAAGGAATACAGAAATGAGGGAAAGGGAGAAAAGGAGGAAACAAAGAAACTAGCATTTACTGAGAAGTTATAATGTATTCAACACACATATTTTCTTACTTAATCTACCTGATTAATTTCTCAAAGTATATATATGTTTTCATCCACATTTTGCTCAGAGCAAAAACCTCTCATGTCTTACTCTATTTTGGCTGTGTAGAAACACATATATTTACCAAGTGAGACAGGGATATGTGTCCCAAAGTTTGGCACTTAATTGTGAAAATGTTCACTAATAATTTCTTTAATTTGCCAATGATGTATGATCCTTTAAAATGTGAACTTGTTCTTTCTTGGGAAGGGAGCTATGATATATCAGTCATTATAATTTGGGAAGGTAATTAATGAGGGTGTTTGTAATCCATGCATTGTGAGGATCCAGATGGAAAGGAAGAATAGACAAGTGTAAAGTGATTTGAAGGAAGACATTTTTTTTTTTTTTTTTTTTTTTTTTTTTTTTTTTGAGATGGAGTCTTGCTTTGCCAGGCTGGAGTATGGTGGCGTGATCTCGGCTCGTTGCAACCTCTGCCTCCTGGGCTCAGGCAATTCTCCTGCCTCAGCCTCTTGAGTAGCTGAAATTACAGGCATGTGCCACCATGCCTGGGGTTTTGCATGTTGGCCACACTGGTCTCAATCCTGACCTCAGATGATCTGCCCGCTTTGGCCTCCCAAAGTGCTGGATTACAGGTGCAAGCCACCATGCCCGACTGAAAGACATTTTTACTGAGATTCACACAGGGAGAGGTTCCCTTCACATTAGTCAGATGGCCAAAAAGGGGAAGTGATTTTTTAAAATCACAGATAAATGGGTCTCCTGCTTTCAAGAAGATAGTCTTCCTTGTGTCACTTTGCTTGGAAGTTATTCCTTGCCCCAGTGAAAAGCTGAGGGAAATGAAGAGTTCCTGGTCTGCTGAGTAGACCACAGGAAATCACCACCTAGAACTGTCAGAGATCTAAATGACATCAGAGCAGCATGTGTAATAAGTAGGCTTAAAAGGTGCAGGATTGACCATTGTTTGGGATGCTGTAACCAACAGTAGATCCACTTTAGGCAGAAAATGTGACCAAGGACCACTCTGACCAGGAGGCTGAATGAGTGGGGTGTGGTTGAGGTTGCAGATGGAAAGAGACCTCTCATAGGGAGCAGGAAGACAAAGAGACTGCCTAATATGAGAGTGGATACAGAGCATAGGGAACTCAGGCTTAGAATATCAAAGGCATGAAAATAGCAGAAGCAACATAAACATTGCCTCAGAGACAAGGGGAGCAAGTTTTGGGTCACAGCAGTTAGACAATAAACAAACATGAGAAGTTTGATGGCTTCCAGAGTTACCAGCAACTGAGAAAGATTCAAGTAAATCAAAGAAGTGGGTAACTCTGGCTGGCAAAAAGAGAACATTTAAAAAAGGAGAGTAAGGATGCGGAATTAAGAAGAATGGAGATAATTAGTTTTTCAAGGGCTTATTATGTATTAGACAATGTGCTGAGTGCTTTACTTCTTAATACTCGAAACCCAAGAAAGTAGGAGATACCACCTCCATTTTATAAATAGGAAGTCTGAGGCTTAGATTTCATGTTTGTGTAGCTGGGTGAGGCCTATATCAAGTTAGCAAAAAAGAGCAGAGGTATGCAAAAGGGACACCTTTTAATAGGGAGTTAATAGAAGAAGATTTAAAAAGTTAATATGACATATTAAGATAAAACAAAATAAAATCAAACCAAGCAAACTTACTTTTGGGCCTGGTGCTCCAGGTGGGCCCTAGAACACAGCAAATTTAAAAAATATATATATTTATTTAGTAGACATCTCAAACCAGGTAAGCATATAAGCATCAATGGTAAACAGACATAAATGAAAATAAACTCACTGGAGGCCCTGGTTGACCTCTCGGTCCTTGAGGACCCTGGAGAAATGGAGACAAACACAAGATATACATGTTACACTTTTGGTTGGGTATAAACAAGAGAACTAATATTCAACTCTGTCATGTCTTTCATGTCAGGCAAGTCATATAATTTAAAATTATTTTAGTATTCTAAAGTTATATGCTTCTGTACTTACCTATCATCCATATTCATAAACAAACTGAATATTTATTTTCCTGTTTTACTGATATTATTAGAAACTTATTTACTCATTTTAATAAGTGTAACATTTTAAAATGTTAGTATTGTCTAAGGATGTTTTTCCTGTTATTTCTAATGACCATCCACTTAATCATCAAATATAGAAACTTCAGTGCTCTTAGACAGTTCAATTTCCTTCATCCACCTATAAACTGGTTACCAGCTCCTGTTGAGTTCACCTGAAAATCTCTCCAAAATAATACTTCTCCATTTTTATAGATAATTAAATGAATGGATGAGACTAAAATTAATTAGTATTAATTTAGAAATTAGAAAAGTTAAAAGGTATATAGCAAAATGTCAAAAAGTATACTGACATTTTTCAAAATAAAGCAATAGTAATTACTGTAAAAAATGCTCAAAGGCTCTGTATGTCTGTTAAAAAATAACTTAGATGTTCAGCTACATGTTAAGAGTATATCGAGTCAAACTCCAATTACGGTTAAAAGATAGCAAAGCAACACTTATCTTCAGCTGAGTTTTGGATAATGTTGATACCATGCTTGATTTAGGATTAAGTATCTTGTATTGCCAAAGCTGTTAATCCTAAATATATTGTGATAGCTAGAACAAACAATACATAGCAATTTGAAAAGAGGAGAGTACTCCAACACTATGCCTGTTAGGCATGTCTTAGTTTATCTGGCTTATGATTACAATTTTAAGGAGACAATGTACAAAATGTGTACATAGTTAAACAAATGAATGATGTTAAAATCAGTATCAGTTAATTTTAATACTAGCTAAAATTAATACTAGTTAATACTAGTTAATTTTAACATCATCCATTCATTTAATTATCAACCAATGCATGCACTTCAGATGCTGCATGATAGGTCACAGAAATGTCATGTTGGAGATAGGCTTTTGAATATACGAAGTTCAAAGTGAAATTGGTTATGTACACTTCTCCATTTTGAATTAATAATTAGCCTTTTAAATATACAGAAGTCAAAGGGAAACTGGTTATGTACCCTTCTCCATTTTGAATTAATAATGTAAAAATAATAAACAGTTGCGACAGTTTCTGACATTTGCAAAATATCACTGATGGTTCACTACAAAATATATATCTTATCATTGACTTCAAAAGAGGAATTTATCATAGAAAAATAAGAAATGATTTCTACTGTTGATTTTATAAAGTTCATTTCAGCTTGTTATCCAGAAAAGTCAGATCACCACAAATATGATCAAACAAAATATTTCAAACCCAGCAAGCCAGGGCAGGGCAAACCCAATGTAACCACATAGGATAGGGAAACTAGCCAAGTTGAAAAAAATTATGATTCCAACAATATAACACTGTATTAATTCTTTTTTATTACTCTAACTAATACACTATTAAGGTGAAGTGATTCGCTTTCTCTTTATTCTAGATAAAGCAGTCTATAGGCCAGGAATGGTGGCTCATTCCTGTAATCCTAGCACTTTGGGAGGTCAAGGCTGGTGGATTGTCTGAACTCAGGAGTTTGAGAGTATCCTGGGTAACATGGTCAAACCCCCTCTCTACTAAAATACAAAAAAATTAGCCGGGTATGGTGGCACATGCCTGTAGTACCAGCTACTTGGGAGGCTGAGGCACACAATTGCTTGAACCTCAGAGGCAGAGGCTGCAGTGAACCGAAATCACATCACTACACTCTGGCCTGGGTGACAGAGTGAGATTCTATCTCCAAAAAATAAAATTAAATACATAAAGTAGCTTATAACAACACTATGATTGTCTATGTTAATTTTCTTTTTCTTTCTTTTTGAGACATAGTCTTACTCTGTTTCCCAGGCTGGGGTGCAGTGGTATGATCTCGGCTCACTGCAACCTTGGCCTCCCAGGTTTAAGCGATTCTGCTGCCTCAGCCTTCCGAGTAGCTGGGACTACAGGCACAAGCCATCATGTGTGGATAATTTTTTTTTTTTTTGTATTTTTAGTAGATACGGGGTTTCACCATGTTGGCCAGGCTGGTCTCAAACTTCTGGTCTCAAGTGAGCTACACATCTTGGCCTCCCAAAGTACTTGGATTACAGGCATGAGCCACCCTACCTGGCCGTCTATGTTAATTTTCTGAAGGGGAACCAAATTACTCTGAACGGTTATGGTGGTGATTAGATTACAGTAAAAAAACTGCCTGTGAAAACAGATTCTCTTTCCACTTTATCCCAGAATTGACATATGATCCTCCAAAAGTAACATATTTTATCAGTATACTTTAAAAGCACGTGTAAGTGCATATCGTTAAACTTGGGTATGTTACAGTCTTTTCCTTTTTGTAAATTCTTTTATTTCATTTCCTTATGTCATTTCCCTTATGTAAATGCAATCTTAATTTAGCTTCATGATCTTTATTTTAGGCTGGCTCAGTTGCACAGAGCTTCCCTTTTCTCATTTATAAACAGTTGTTTATAAGTGCTGCACATTTGGATCTCAGATATTGAAACTGTAATATAATAGGTCTAGTGAAGATAATCTCCAAGGTTCACTTTAACTTTCTTCCTGATGTGTGTGTTTTTTAATTTTTAAACTTTCTTTAGAGGAGCTTCCATTGGAGGATGTTCAGCGGCATCCTTAGCTTCTACCCACTAGATGCCACTAACATCTCATTTTTTTCCCCCAGTTGTGACAACCGAAAATTTCTCCAGACGTTGCCAAATGTCTCCTAGGGTGTTAGGGGGACAAATGGCTCCTGGTTGAGATTCACTGGTTTGAAAGGAGATTTTAGTGACATTAAATAAGATTAACTAGATAATAGATTAACTAGATAGTAATGTAATTAGATTGGAATGAGTGAGCATCACAAGTTATAGGGCGTGACTGTGAACAAGAACATAAACTCTTCAAGCTGTCATGTGGGTGATAGCAGGGCTACTCTTGGTCTAGGTGGAGGATATATATATACACACACACCACATTCCTTACCAAGTTGCTCATAACTCTCATTTTCTGAGAGGCACTATAATTTACAGAAAAATACAATCACATAGGAAGTGGGAGACCTGGGCTCTGGTTTTGTCTTTATAACTTAATTCGCTATATGGTCTTAAGTGAACTGCTGCACATTTGGATCTCAGACATCTAAATTGTAATATAATAGGTCTAGTGAAGATAATCTCCAAGGTTCACTTTAGAATTATGATTTTTCGGGCCTCTTACCAATTTTCTTCCTGGTGTGTGTGTGTGTGTGTGTGTGTTGTTTTTTTTTTTTTTTAATTTTTAAATTTTCTTTAGAGACGGGAGTTTTGCTGTTACCCAAGCTGGCTTTGAACTCCTGGGCTCAAGCAATTCTCCTGCCTTAGCCTCCCCGAGCAGCTGGGACCACAGGCATGTACTACTGGATCCCGCCTACGTCATGTTTTATATCCAGATAAAGAAGGTGTACACATGCATACAGGTTGAAAATTTAAAATTTAAAGTCTGTACAAATGCAATGGTAAGTGTTCTTGAATTTAAAAAGTTTGATAATTTTTCAGTGAATGATTTATACTATCTATGAATTTTAAAAAGAAATACATACATATATATACTTTGAATGCTTACTGTGTTAATATTTAGGACCTATTTCCCATACTCTAGTTTTTCCTTCTAATGCAGAGACCATCCTCCTCACTTTCAAATTGAAGGCAAATAAGACAACTCTGCTAATCAAGAATTGTGAAGACACATTAACTTAGAGGTAATATTTCAGAAAATGTCAATAGGATTTTTCAATATTTTGTGATTTCATTAAATAATATACTATATATATGAAGGAGCTAATATAAAAATTCATGCTGAGATTTCTCTTTTTTTTATTTCTATAGCTTTAAGTTATATAATTCAAGTTGTGACAATTTGTCAAAATTATTTTCAGGCCAGGTGCAGTGACTCATGCCTGTAACTGCAGGGCTTTGGGAGGTAGAGGCCAGAAGGATTGCTTGAGGCCAGGGTTTGAAGCCAGCCTGGGCAATACTGGAAGACACTGTCTCTACAGAAACAATAAAATAAATAAGTAAATTAGCCAAATGCAATGATATGCACCTGTAGTCCTAGTTATTTGAGAGGCTGAGGTGGGAGAATTGCTTGAGCCCAGAAGTTCAAGGCTGCAGTGAGCTATGGCTGCACTACTGCATGTCAGTCTGGGTGACAGAGCAAGATTCTATCAAGAAAGAAAAAAAAATCATTTGCTAATATTTGATGATAGGATATTATTTCAGCTGTAAGTTAAAATTTTACTTAAGTTAAATTTTTACTAACTGTATCCCATTATTTCCAGCAGTCCTCTTCACATTACTTACTCTAAAATTTACTCAATTGTATTTCAAATGTTTGAGGTCTCATAGAAAAAGGAAATTTTGTAAAGTTTCAGGATTAATTTGTCAGTAACACAACAATTTCAAAGTAGAGGAAGAGTAGAGAATCGTACATGCTATCTGCTAAGTTTCTTTAGGATGCCATAAAACTCTGGCTCTGTTTAGAAAATATACATGAATAGGGCTGGGTGCGGTGGCTCATGCCTGTAATCCCAGCACTTTGGGAGGCCAAGGCGGGTGGATCATCTGAAGCCAGGAGTTCAAGACCAGCCTGGGCAACATAGTGAAATACCATTTCTACAAAAAATAGAAAAATATTTAGCCGAGTGTGGTGCTGCACACCTGTAATCTCAGCTACTCAGGAGGCTGAGGCATGGGAATCGCTTGAACTGGGAGGTAGAGGTTGCAGTGAGCCCAGATCATGCCACTGTACTCTAGCCTGGGTGACAGAACAGGACTGTCTCAAAGGAAAAAGAAAAAAAAAATATATATATATATACATATATATATATATATATATATATATATATATATGAACCTAGGGACTCATTTTAAAAACAGCTCAAAGGCGGGCAGACAGGGAGAAAGTAAAGAACAGAAAGAAAAAGAATTCTTTCATAAATGGCAATACAGAATCAGCTCTCTCAGTGGTGGAAAGGACCTACTTGGGATCAATACTAGAGTTTACAATGTTAAATTACAGAAGACATGAAGCCTTCTAATCGAGAAACCCAAATTATAATAAAGGGGTTGCTTTTCATGTGTTGTATAATGAGCTGTAAACTTCTTTGTGTTTTTTTAAAGTCACTGAATCATGTCATACTTTGCTCATTTTTTGGTTATTTTTAGTTATAAAACTTGGTAAGGAGAGCACAGTTTAATAAATTCATAGTCTAATAAATTTTCCTCTATGGAAAATTTAAAAATAAGATTGATAAATCAATTTGATAAATTGGTGTGCTAATCTCTTTTTTTTTTTTTTTTGAGAAGGAGTTTCGCTCCTGTTGCCCAGGCTGGACTGGAATGGTGTGATCTCGGCTCACTGCAACCTTCACCTCCCAAGTTCAAGAGATTCTCCTGCCTCAGCCTCCCGCGTTAGCTGGGATTACAGGCATCCACTACCACGCTCAGCTAATTTTTAATTTTTAGTAGAGACGAGGTTTCTCCATTTTGGTCAGGCCGGTCTCAAACTCCTGGCCTCGGGTGATTCGTCCCCCTCAGCCTCTCAAAGTGCTGGGATTAGAGGCGTGGGCCAGCAGGCTGTGATTCTGATCTTTGTACAAAGACTTAAGTCTCTTATTTGTCTCAATACGTTAGGTCTTAGCTAATAAAATCCATTCCAAAAATGCACCGTTTACTAGTATTGTCTGAGAATGACTCCCGTGAGTGTATTACCTTCGGAAAGACAGTAACCAATTAGGAGTCTTTAGCCAGTCAATTATTAAAACTGTCTCCTTAAAGAAAACAAACTGGTAGAATGTACCGAAAAATTCCCAGTGAGAATGTAAGAAATGTTACTGAGCTTATCCATAAAACAAAGGAGAAAAGGTTTAACGGCACATTTTATGGATTATGATAATTGCAGAATGATCTCCAGGAATTAAAAGATTACCTTTATAAAGCTCCTTAAACTATAATGGAATCAAAGGAAAAGAGGTGATAAAGAAGATATTCAGTATCAGTTACTCAAAAATATAACAAAATAAACTCATAATTCTAATGTGCCAGTTAATCCTTTTTTATTTAAGCAGCAAATTTAGTTGCCTATGCAAAATGCCACTGTGCCTATTTCCCATTTCTCTTGGGTACTCGAAGTCTGCACCTTATTTATGAAGAGAACCATGATAATCCACAGACTAACAAATCTAATAAGCATGTTAATTCAGGAAATGCTACTTTACCAGGCTAGAACTGGAAAGAGATTTTCACTTTTTCATTTTAGCCCATACTATTCATTCATCAACGATTACCTATTACATGGCAAGTTCTGTTCCAGACACTGATAGCCAGTGTACTACACAAAGTTCCCTACTCTCATGAAGTTTACATTCCAGTGGAGGGGGCAGGAAACAATTCCAATGAGTGCTATTATGAAGAAAACAAAACAAGATGCTGTGAAAGGCAATGACTGGAAATGACGAGACAGAATGGTCTGGGAAGACTTCTTTAAGATGGTATTTGAGCAAAGACCTGAATATTCATATAAAACTAGTAATTTGAAGAGTATGGGAAAGCATGTCCTAGGTAAAAGAAAGGCATATTCCTAGGAATAGAAAGGAGGTTTGATAACAGGTGCTCACTCTCTTGCTAAATGATCTTGTTGTCTAGTATTTCATTATTATATTAGACAGCTCATTATTACATTGAGCTGAAATTAGCCTCAGTGTTTTATTAATTTTGTCACTAAGAATTTATTGTGTTAATTATGTATCAGGTGTTATAATAGGCTGGGGACTAGGTGGTAACAATGATGGTAGGTAGGTACTAGGTGGTATCAAATATATCTCATGCCCTTATGGAGCTCACTGTCTCTCAGGGATCTGAGCATAAAAACCAAAAAATACAATTCAATAAATAAATCATTTAAATTTTATCCTCTATAGTTACTCATATTATACCTGTCCTCTCTTTTATAAGATAACATTTCAAATATTTGAAGACAACTATCATGTCCCAACAACTAAATTTTATCTAATTCATTTACTAATAATTCATTAAATATTTATTAGATGCCAACTATAAGAGGCACTGTCAGGTGTGAGGGAGACAACATTAAAACAAACAAACAAAATCAACAGATAAAATGTCTGTGTCTTCAAGGCTACATTCCAGTGAGGGAAAATACAATAAACAACAAAAAAATAAATAGGTACTGCGTTAGGTGGTAGAGACACAGGTAGAAGGAATATAAGACGTCTCAGGAAGGTGGGGGCACTGCTATTCACACAGGCTAGTCAGGAACCTCTCTGATAAGAGGACATTTAAGTTCAAAACAGAAGAACACGTGCCAGGCATTGTACTAGGTCCTGAGTGCTAGGTATTACATGCATGGGTAGAAGTAGGGTAGGGGCAAAACATTAGCAACTCTGCTCTGAGAAATGTTCATTAAATCAAAGTATCAAGATCAGCAAGAGCTCTCTACTGTACATAAAGTGTATGGTAGGGAAATAATAGGTGCAAAAGCCAGAAAGTGAGACGAGAGAAGAAAGAACAGGAGAAGGATGTAATCAGGCTACAGAATCTGGTAGAGGCTAACCTACTCAGATATTTCAACTGGTCTTACCATGACATGGGTTCCCCCAGATCCTTCCCCTTCTCTGAGTGTGCTTTAATGTTGTCTATGTTTTCTCTGGGGATAGCATGACTGGTACTACTACCTGCTTTATTCTGCATGCCATATTTCCACCACTACAACCTAAGATTGCAGTCCTAATCTATTGAATTTGTAATCCATCAGAGCCACTCAATTTTTTTTTTCATATGAAATGCTTGTGACATTGCCATAGGTACTTCAGGCTTCCTAATCCAGATGGAAACTTATGTCCTAGTCACAGTACTTGGGGAGGATACTGGGGAGGCATGCAGAGCCACACTGGTGTGGAACAGGGGCTAATTCCAAGTCTCTGTGCTTTTCCTTTCCCCATTTCATGCTTCCTTGGAAATATAGCTTCACTGTGTGCATATGTTCTTGCTTCCTGTTACAGTAAGTCTGCTGAGAAAAAGTGAGGATCGTACTTCTACAAATTGAATACCTCGATTTAAATGTCCTTTTGGGATTCTAAGGCTATCTGAAATTACATAATTTCTCTTTTTTAGATAATTAATATAACTGCAACTTACTTATTGTGAGCCTCAAGCACACAATGATGAGAAACAAAAATCTCAGCTGTTACTATGTAATCTCACTACCTTTTAATCAAGACTTTACTACTATCTTTATGTTTATTCTTGTGGGCCTTACGTACTTAGTTTCAATCTCCCTCATTTCATTCCATGTCTGTCCTCCATTTATGGTTCCTGCTTTAATAAGTTAAGCATGGATCACATGCTAAATGAGTAGATTTTAGCTTCTCTTGCAACACACACACACACACAAATGGGTAATCATGTGAGATGAATATGTTAATTTGCTTCAGAAATTCTTTATAAGCAAATTACTTGCTTATAAGTAACCTTTTTACTATCTAAACGTATCCTATAACATCATGTTAAATCTATATGATAAATAACTTATTAAAAAATAAGCTCAGTATGATCTCTGCTGGAGAAGTGGCCCCTTTACAACTATCTTCTTCAGCTTGGAAGAATTGGCATCCTAGAAATGAGGGAAGTAGTGCCAGTATAAGCTATTTAGGTCACAAAAATGCTGTGTACCTTTTGATCATCCTCTCATCATTGTCTCTGGCTGATATGCAACTAATGATTTGCCTCCGTGTTGCAGACCTCTTTGGTGCTGACTGGATATAGTGAGGATACACTTAAATATACTTGGCAGTCCCTTTGTTCTGCCACTAGTGAAGAAGACCCATACCCCATCTCTTGACTCCTGACAAGGCAAATAGTCCATTTCACACAGTGACCTGGGAAGAAGTGATTGGCAGGTTCTTAAACATGTTTACGGTTTATCAGATTTCACTGCAGTCTACCAACAGGTTAATGCTACTTCCTGAAAACTACAATTTTATTTTTATTCTACAAATATCAGAGACATAATAATGAATAACTCTAACAGGGTCCTTGCTTTCATGGAGCTTATAGCCTAGTGTCAGGGTTACTATAATCACAAATTTAGTTAAACTTACAGTTTCACCTCTAAAGCCCTTTTCACCTCTGGGTCCCTAAAAGAAAACAAATAAAAGATGTTAGTTCAGTGTTAATCGATAGTTATGTATCAAATGTAGCAGATGTCATTGTATGTAGAAACATGACAACTTATGTGTTTGCTTTTTCCATCTAGTAAGAACTTGTTTTGTTAATTTGTTTAAGTTCTAGTTTTCTTTTCCTAAATAAAGCAAAGGAAACAAAAGACCCTTAGTGATTCATCATGTTGTCTTCTTTGCTGTTCCTAGTTCTAACCTTAAGGTGAGATAACTACTTATTCATTCAATTAAGTCCGAACAGCTTATATGACAATCATATACAAAACAATTAAGGAAATTCTAAATTCAGGTTAAATTATTCTAATATTTGTTTTCTCAATTCTTGAAAAGCCTGTTTCTGGGATAGTTTCCCTTCTCTTTCTTGCAAATTTTGATATGTTGTATACATTTCCGTGCAGTTCAAAATATTTTCTAATTTTCTTGGAGACTTCCTTTTAGATCCATGGATTATTTACAAGTGTGTGATTTAATTTTCAAGTGCTTGAAGATTTTCCTATTATCTTTCTGTTACTGATTTCTAGTTTAATTCCATTGGCAACAGCATATATCTTCTATGACCTCAGTTCTTTTATGTTTAGTAATATTTGTTTTATGGCCCATAGCATCTTCTATTTTGGTGAATGTTCCATATGCACTTGAAATGAATTTAGTTTGCTGTTGCTGGGTGAACCTACTGCTTTTACAGCGTGTTAATATTTTCCTGTTCATCCTTGTGAAAATTATATATATAATAAATATGAATATAAATATAAATATAATATATAATATATAAAAATATTTATATATATGAATATAAATATATATGCTATATATATTTATATATAATATATAGTA
>PVKV010028100.1:0-25474 GCA_004027835.1 Alouatta palliata | reverse complement strand
TTTTTGGAGGAGAAAGTCCTAAATAAAATCTTTCCAGTGATTGTTTTAAGCTTCCATCTTTCACCAGGCATGTTGAGTTGCTATGATGGGGCAGACTACAAAACCACAGGGACATTCTTCAAAGATCAGGCACAGTCTGAAGCCTGGGCATGCTTTGATGGATTTAATCGTATAGAGCTGGAGGTAATTGTAGCACAAGTTTCTTAGTAAAGTTGGTATTCAATGGTAGTGACAGGCCTGACAACTTCATTAACAGCATTGACATTAAGCAACGTTGACTGTCTTACAGTTAAATTGGGAAGGAAAAATTACAATTTTGGAACATTTTAATCAAACTCCACTGGTAGTCTGTGTCAGATCTGCCCTTGTTTTTTTTTTTTTTTTTTTTTTTTTGAGACAGAGTCTCTCTCTGTCTCCCAGGCTGGAGTGCAATGGCGCCACCTCAGCGCACTGCAACCTCTGCATCCCGGCTTCAAGCAATTCCCTGCCTCAGCCTCCCGAGTACCCGGGATTACAGGTGCCCACCACCATGCCCACACCTGACTAATTTTTGAATTTTTAGAAGAGACAGGGTTTCACCATCTTGGCCAGGCTGGTCTTGAACTCCTGAACTCGTCATCCACCCGCCTCAGCCTCCCAAAGTGCTGGGATTATGGGCGTGAGCCACCATGCCTGGCCTGCCCTTGTTATTTTGTGTGCTGTTTTTTCAGCTGGCTGCTCCTTCAAGTGTTGCTGGAGAGATGCTCTTCCCCTGCTTCCTCTCTGCATAGTAACTGAAGGAGATTCAGGAGGAGCTGCTGCATATTGTTCACAACATATTAGCTGTGAGCTCTCTCTCTAGTATGCAGCCTGTCACTCATTGTATCCGATAAAGAGTTGCTAACTTTCATCTATGGAATGCTTGCAGCCAGGGAAGATGCCCTATCACAGTGTTTTTTACCTTTCTAGAATCATTTCTGCCTTCATAGTATTTTCCGCCTTCATAGTATTTTCCTGCAGATGAAATGCCTTTGTTCTTGACTTAGAAGGAATCCTAAATAAAGAATTGATTTTACTTCCCCAATTAACCCAAGAAAGTAAATACGGAGAATATAGGAGGAAATATTCTATAAGACAGAGCGATGACATGTTTATAGTGTCATGTTTCAACAATAAATGCAATTCATAGTTTAAGAAAAATAGTTGAATTTGATTCAAGTGTGTTATTAAAATCAGGTTTTTTTTTGAAGTGGTGTGAACATGAGTATTTTAAGATGATATAAGGGATTTTTCAATTTTTAAAATTTCTATATTTATGTTATGTTTGTGACAATATTCCCTTTAGTAAGAAATCACCATTTGGACAACAACCCTTTGAAATGTCTTTATTTCATACATTTAATATTTTTGTTAATGCCTTGAATAAGTTATCTCTTTAAATGTATTCTCTTGAGTGTATACATGTGTGTGATACTTAACAAGTAACTCCTAAAGGGATATTGTAAAATAATTTGAAATTCATAGTTAATTTTTAAAGTTGCTCAATAAGATTTATATAGAGAGTTTTAAATTCTATTCTTCCTTTATTATCCTATAGCAACCCAACATTTTCTGTTTTCAACACAGAGGTAACCTTTGACACGAAACCCTGTCTGAGCCAGATCACATGCCCAAGATTGGTAGTAATGAATCTATTTTCAGGTAGAGCTGAGCTGTCACCTCATTTCCCCAAGACATGGTGTCAGAGGGATAATGCCAACATGTCCACAATGATATAGTTGGGTCTGCTCTATTGGGATGTGGTACATTTTTAAGAGTGTTCATGTCAAAAGGACAGTGACTGGCTTCCATCAGGGAAAGACATACTCCTATAAAAGATATAAATTTGATGTTCACATAAAACACAGGAGAAGAAAATGAGTGTGTGAGATCTCTTTTTGCTTTTGTGCATTTTTTTGTCTTACCTTCTGGAGAGATCCCACAGGACCAGCACTAAGCTTCTCTTCATTAGAACCCAGATTTCAATTTAAATTTTAATTAGAATAGATGAATACTTACTACTCTCTGTAGTTTCTGCATGGAGCTAATCAGCAACTAGAAGCATGTCCCATGTTTTCATAAAAAGATTAAGAATATATTCCACAAAGATTTACTGCTATCCATAAAATTATTTTTATCTCCTACCACACCACTTTTTTTTTGTGGATGGGTCATTTCTGGAAGAAACTGTTTTTCTTTTCATCCCATTTATACAGTAACAGAACCAGGTAGAAAATTTCATTTTAAATACATACAAATCTTCAATTTTTGTAGATCTCTGGCTTTACTAATAAACATCCCATAGTACCCTGGACTTTTCCCCAGCATTCAAGTGTAATTTTATATTATAATAATGTATTATTATATATTATCATAATATTATATATATTATGATAATACATACAAACTAAAGTAAATGTCAGTGATCATATTACACACACCATTCTATAACCCAGACTGGTTCCACATTATCCAAGTGATCATTTTAGGACAACATAATCAATACCTAAATGATGATTACACTATGACTATATAATCTGCACCTGAATTTTTGGCACTTTAGAACTTACAAAGCAATTGCAGTTGACCAGTCTTTCATTCAATCAGCAAATATCTATGGAATTTCTACTCTGTGTCAGGAGCTGTTCTAGATTAGGAGAGTAGGAGGTGGATTTACCGGTGAATAAGGCTGATAGGGCCTCATTACACACAGCCTGTATTTTCTCAACTACTTAGGAATGGAAGTAGAAAAGGTGCTATTATCCAAATTTTATAGAGAGAAGAAACTCAGGCTCAGAAAAGTTATATGGTTACCTAACATCACCACACAGCTGGTGAGTGGCCAAGCTGTGACTCACAACTATTTTGTCCTTACACCAACGTCAAGATATTGGATGACAATAAAAATAGGCAAGAAAGAAAAGATTTTCTTTAGGACGATTCTTTTTTCCTCCGTGCTTACTGTAAGACAAATCTGTCCTAAGATCACCACAACAAATACAGGACTTAAATGGAAAAGAAGTTAATACAAAACATGGCCTTTGTCACATATAATGCCCCACTCTCTCTCAGTTTTGTTCCCCCCAAAATGAAATTATCTTTGTCATTTCATTATAAGAGTTATTCATACTACTGTAAAATAAAAATCAAACATACTGAAATGAATGAAAAAAATAGTAATTGTGACTATCCAGTCACTGTCTCACTACCCAGACAACCAATATTGTTTTGTCTCAATACATACATATATAATACACAGGTACTTATTATGAAATATGATACTATGCATGCCATTCTATAAAGCAAGTGCATTCCATATTAATAAATATAGATCCAAATGGTCATTTTGAAAGATTGTGTAGCATTCCATGCTAGGTATGTATCATACTTTATTGAATTGACCTTCTTTTAATGGACATTTCAATAGTTTCCATTTTAATAGTTAAAAGCAAAGCTAAAATTAACATCCCTGCATAAAGATATTTACATATTTGTCCATTTGTTGCCTTGGGATAAACTCTCAGCAGTGGACTTGCTTGAATATAAAGGTAGACATATTTCAATAATCGTATGTCTCAATTTACAGCTTTCAATGCTTATGAATTTACACATTTCAATGTTGCAATTTTTAAGTTTTAATTTTTCCTGATTAAAAACTAAACATAGAGAATTAAGAAAAATACATAAATTCACAAAAATGTAACTTATTTAATAATCCTATAACTATCAATGTTCTATATATCTTCACATTATTTTCCTTAAACATTAATATTTTTAAATAAAATTATGATCATACTGTATACATGTCTCTATGTTATTTCTTTTTCCAAGTAAACTTCTTAATTGTAGAAATTATACATACAGACAAAAGTATACAAATCATAATCAATGAATTTTTAAACATACTTATGTAACTACTACCCAGGTCAAAAAACATAACATTACCAGCCACCCTCACTTTCACTCCTCTGCCAGTAATGCCCATTGATCCCCCTATCACTCACCACGTTCTCCCCTCAAAATACCTATTATAATCACTTACATTACCACAGATTAATTTTGATTGGTTTTGAGGTTTACATATATGAAATCATACAGTAAGCATTCTTTTGTATCTGCTTTCTCCACTCAACAGAATCATCCATGTTCTTGCATGCAGCAGTGCTCTGTTCATTTTTATTGTTATATTGTGTTAAAGAAAAAGTTATTTAGTGATACTTTTTAAATAACAGTAAGGAAGGCTTTATGCAGTTCATAGCAATATGTATAGGCAACACTGCAATGAGATTTTGCAGTTTGGGGAGAGAGATTGGGCTCAACTCAGAATCCAGTCTGGGCAAGTGGGAATTTATAGCCAAGGAGCAAGGTAGGCATCAGTGGGTGGAAAATTACTGAAGAAATATTAGGGATAAAGGAGTTTCTGACTAAACTGATTTAACTGGATTCTTGCTAAAAAGAGCCCAAGGTGATCATACATCACCTGGGGGATGGTGGAGGATGAGAAATCTGATCAGATATCAAGGGTGGGGCATTCTTGCTAAACTGACTTAGCAGCGTTCTTGAAGAAACTGCGTTTTACAAGGAAGTTCACAGATGGGCCCAGGAGAAGGTTCACAAGCCTGACTCCTGGTCAAGCAAAACATTTTTGTCCGTTGTTGCGTGATTATATCATTTAAAAATAAAAGCTCTTTTCTACTTGTGATGAACATTTGGGTTGTTTTCAATTTGGGTTAATGCTAATATTGCTAAAATAACACTCTTTTATTCTTTTGGTGCACACAGTTATGCTTCTGTATTGGTATGTGCCTTTCAGTGAGGTCACTAAATACAGGTATTTTCAGCTTCAGGAGAACCTGACAATGTGCTTGCACCCATTTATATTTCCATGAGCAGGGAGAGTACTCAGTTGCTCCAATCTCACCAACACTTGGAATTCTCCATTCTGAATTTGTTTTGACTTTGACATTCAACTGTATATCATTGAAGCTTTAATTTGCATTTCTCTGATGATGTTGATCATCTTTTCATCAATTTTTTGACCATTTGGATATATTGTTTATATAAAGTGTTTTGAGTCTTTTTTCTCAAAAACCTTTGGACACTAACTTCATGTACTCCCCTTTCCACTTTCCGTGCTAATATATATTTGCAATCTACATATATTTGAATCTTCAAATCCTCCATGACTTATCATTTTACATAGTCAGTATTTATTTAGATTTCCCCCCACATAGTCACTCTTTTATTGCTTATTGCTCATTGCTCTTCCTTCTTTCCTTCCTTCCTGTGTTTTCCTCTTTCCATAAAAATAATTTCCCTTCTGCCTGTGTTTCTTTTAGGATGGAACTGCTTGCAACAAATTCTATACTTTAATGGACTTAAAACAACTTCCTTTTGTCTCACAAATAAAGCTTTTTTCTTTTTTTAATAAGCAAATAGAGAATACTTGGTCAGTAGGTTTTGGTTTTTGTTTTCATTTCAAAAATGTTATTCTACTGTCTTTTGGTATCTATCATTTCCTTTAATCAGTATGCTATCATTTTGTTGCTCTTTTGAAGGTAATGCTTTTTTTTTTCAGAAATTTTAATGTGTCCTATCATCTGTGATTTCTTTTGCATTTTTTTCTTCTTGAGGTTCATAATGCATCTTGAATCTCATAAGCCATCATTACTTTTGAAAAACTTGTTAGTATCTTTAACTTTGGGAAATTTCTAGCCATTATCTTGTTAAATGTTAACTTCTACAACTTTCTGTTTCACTTTTCCTAGTAGAACTTCAATTACATGTGTATCAGCTTTAGTCACACATTAGAATATCTTACTATATCTCATTTGTCTTTTATGCTTATTTATATATTTTCCATTGGTTTTTCTACTTCAATCCCTCAGTTTGAATATTTTCTTTTTTTTTAATTGTACTTTAGGTTCTGGGGTACATGGCAGATCATGCATGATTGTTGCATAGGTACATACATGGCAAGGTGGTTTCCTGCCTCCATTCCCCCATCACCTATATCTGGCATTTTCCCCGTGTTATCTCTCCCCAACCTCCCCACCCCACACTGTCCCTTCCCTAGCCCCGACCAACAGACCCCAGTATGTGATGCTCCCCTCCCTGGGTCCATGTGTTTTCATTGTTCAACACCTGTCTATTAGTGAGAACATGCGGTGTTTGATTTTCTGTTCTTGTGTCAGTTTGCTGAGAATGATGGTTTCCAGATTCATGCATGTTCCTACAAAGGACATTTTTATGGCTACATAGTATTCCATGTTGTATATGTACCACATTTTCTATTTCTAGTCTATCATCAATGGGCATTTGGGTTGGTTCTAGGTCTTTGCTATTGTAAACAGTGCCTCAATGAACATACATGTGCATGTGTCTTTATAATAGAGTGATTTATAATCCTTTGGGTATATATCCAGTAATGGGATTGCTGGGTCAAATGGAATTTCTATTTCTACACCCTTGAGGAATCGCCACACTGTCTTCCACAATGGTTGAACTAATTTATACTCCCACCAACAGTGTAAAAGTGTTCCTATTTCTCCACATCCCATCCAAGATCTGTTGTCTTCAGATTTTTTAATGATTGCCATTCTAACCGGCAT
Source organism: Alouatta palliata (assembly GCA_004027835.1). Classification (NCBI taxonomy): domain Eukaryota; kingdom Metazoa; phylum Chordata; class Mammalia; order Primates; family Atelidae; genus Alouatta; species Alouatta palliata. The sequence continues at coordinate 18,845 of PVKV010028100.1, read as the reverse complement.
AAGATGGTTTTGATTTGCATTTCTCTAATATGGTTTTGATTTGCATTTCTCTAATGACCAGTGATGATGAACATTTTTTCATATGTTTGTTGGCCTCATGTATGTCTTCTTTTGAAAAGCATCTGTTCATATTCTTTGCCCACTTTTGAATGAGTTTATTTGTTTTTTTCTTGTAAAGCTGTTTTAGTTCTTTGTAGATTCCGGATATTCGCCCTTAAAGAGGAGCTAGTACCACTCCTTCCGAAACTATTCCAAACAATACAAAAAGAGAGAATCCTTCCCAAATCATTTTAGCAGACCAACATCATCCTGATACCAAAACCTGGCAGACTCAACAAAAAAAGAAAACTTCAGGCAAATATCCATGGTGAATATAGGTGCAAAAATCTTCAATAAAATACTGGCAAACTGATTGCAACAGCATATCAAAAAGCTTATCCATCACAATCAAGTAGGCTTCATCCCAGGGATGCAAGGCTGGTTCAACATACGCAAGTCTATAAATGTAATCCACCACATAAAAAGAACCAAAGACAAAAACCACATGATTATCTCAATAGATGCAGAGAAGGCTTTTGACAAAATTCAACAGCCCTTTATGCTAAAAACTCTCAATAAATTAGGTATTGACAGAACATATTTCAAAAGAATAAAAGCGATTTACAACAAACCCACAGACAGTATCATACTGAATGGGCAAAAACTGGAAGCATTCCCTTTGAAATCTGGCACTTGATAAGGATGCCCTCTCTCACCACTCCTATTCAATATAGTATTAGAAGTTCTAGCCAGAGCAATCAGGCAAGAAAAAGCAATAAAGGGTATTCAATTAGGAAAGGAGGAAGTCAAAATGTCTCTATTTGCAGATGACATGATGGTATATTTAGAAGACCCCATTGTCTCATCCCAAAATCTCCTTAAACTGATAAACAACTTTAGCAAAGTCTCAGGATACAAAATTAATGTACAGAAATCACAAGCATTCCTACACCCTAATAACAGACTAAGCCAAATCAAGAGAAAACTCCCATTCACAATTGCTACAAAGAGAATAAAATACCTAGGAATACAACTAACAAGGGATGCAAAGGACCTCTTCAAGGAGAACTACAAACCACTGCTCAAGGAAGTAAGAGAGGACACAAACAGATGGAAAAACATTCCATGCTCATGGTTAGGAAGAATCAATATCATAAAAATGGTCAGACTGCTCAAAGTAATTTATAGATTCAATGCTATCCCCATCAAGCTACCAATGACCTTCTTCACAGAACTGGAAAAAATCACCTTAAACTTCATATGGAACCAAAATAGAGCCCACATAGTCAAGACAATCCTAAGCAAAAAGAACAAAGTCATGCTACCTGACTTCAAACTATACTACAAGGCTACAGTAATGAAAAGAGCATGGTACTGGTACCAAAACAGAGATGTAGACCAATGGAACAGAACAGAGGCCTTGGAGGCAGTGCCACACATCTACAACCATCTGATCTTTGACAAACCTGACAAAAACAAGCAATGGGGATAAAGGATTCCCTGTTTAATAAATGGTGTTGGGAAAACTGGCTAGCCATGTGCAGAAAGCAGAAACTGGACCCCTTCCTGACACCTTACATTAAAATTAAGTCCAGATAGATTAAAGACTTAAACATAAGACCCAACACCATAAAAACCCTAGAAGAAAACCTAGGCAAAACCATTCAGGACATAGGCATAGGCAAGGATTTCACGACTAAAACACCGAAAGCATTCCCACAAAAATCAAAATAGACTAATGGGATCTAATTAAACTCCAGAGCTTCTGTACAGCAAAAGAAACAATCACTAGAGTGAACTGGCAACCAACAGAATGTGAAAAAGTTTGAATATTTTCTATTGATTTATATCCTAGTTGAATAATTCTCTCTTCTTATATATTTACATTGTATTTAAAACTAAATATTGAGTCCTTAATTTTGTTATCTTAGTCTATAATTCCCATGTGATTCTTTATAGTTGCCAGGTTTCTTGTAAAATGTTTACATTGTCATCTATTTTTAAAACATACTAAAATAAATGTTGTTACATTTATTTTAAAGTCTGTGTTGTGTTAAACTCCAATATCTAGATCAATTGGATATTGGTCAATTTCTATTGTTGGTATTTTGTGTTGAGTTTTGATCATTTTTGGTCCTACCTTTGGCATTGCTGGTAAATTTTTATATGAATGTCAGATATCACATAAGAAATATTATAGAGGCTATGAATAATATATATTTTTAGAGGAAATGTATGATTTTTCTGGCAGGTACTCACAGGAATTAGACATCTTTATGCAGTCATAGATTCAGATGATTTCAGGCCTGGTATCAGTCTTTGTGACCACTGGCCTATTATTCTGGTCGTCTTTCATCTGAGAGCTTAAACTTTCAGAGGTTTCCAGAGAAAACTCAAGTTTTCAACAAAAGCTTTTTTTTTTTCTTAGTAGGCTCTGGATGTCAGTGTTTAACTTTTTAATCCTTTCAATGTTGTAAAAACGCCAAAAGCTTGGCATCATACTTTAGCCTCTTAGTTCCCACTTTCTGTCTGGCTTCTTGGCCTTACTATGTGTAGCTTAGGGATCAACAAATATCATGAGGGAAAAACAGCAGAGAATTCCAAGCCTACTCAAATGTGTTTATCTCTTCTGTGGATTCTTGACTGCCTTCAGCACTCTCTACTACTTTTATACAGCTTTATTTTGAATTCTATCAGTCAAGGGTTGATCTGATACATGCTATTATATTACAACTTGAAACAGATCTCTCATTTGGCAATAGTTTAAATCTTTGTCTATTAATAAAGAAAATATTTTATTAGTTTACTGGACACTAGCTGGTTTTTTAAATTTAATTTTAGTTTTTTTAATAATGCACATACATAATTTAAAAAGTCAAATGATTCTACAATATCTGTAATAGAAACTATCATTTTTTCCTGCCTCATCTCTTTCCACCCTTTAGTCTGGTTTTCTAGAGATAATAAGTTGAGTTTTTAAAGTTTATTATTTTTAAGTTATTATTATTTTTGTGTTGCTAAAGCCTTATTTAAATTGTAATTTTATATGGAGTTTTCATGATTTTTTATTTTAGACATTGTTTACTGACTTTCTAATAAGAAAGAGGAAAATTTGTTTCTATCATACTATTACCAAAACATACACATACTTTCCCCCCAATATTTTCAAAAGTTATATAGCCATTTTTAAGAAGTCAATACTTTTCACATTGTTTTCTACATGAAAATTGTTTATAGATAAGACATGTGACAATCTATACTTTTTTTTCTTTTTAACACATTTTCCCCCTGGAGTTCATTATTTTTATGTTTTTATTTTTTGGTTAGTTTTCTATGGTTGTATCAAAAATTCTCCCCTCAAACACTCTAACATAGCAGAAAGTGTAATCAAATGTATCAGGAAAACCATCTGTAATATATAAGTACCCAACCTGGAGAAATTATTCCCAAAATTTCCTCTACCTTCTTTTTCTGGACCAATCGGTCTCTGGGTTTACTGCATAAGTATTAGCCTGGAAATCCCATTTGTCTGGGTTGGATTCCTACTTAACTAGATCCCATAGCTTCCTCCTTCTTGATTTACTCTCTTATTATTGTGGACATATTAGTACCTCCAGTAGCTCCTTGAAAAAGGAAGTATAGGAAGTATATTTTTTGAGATATTACAGGTTGGAAATGACTTTCTCTGAATCCTGAAGGTACTGCTCTGCTCTTTTTAGCCTACAAAGTTGCTATGGTGAAGTTCAATTCTATTCTTGTGCCTGATCTTCTTAATTCCCAGTGTTCTGAAATTCATGTTTTGTTTTGTTTACCATTCTCCAAGCTGACCATTCATTTGGCTCTTTCAATATGTACACCTATGTCCTTGTATATACACACAAATTTCTCAACATTTTCATGATTATTTCCTGTATAATTTCTTCCCTTCCATTTCTGTTCCCTCATTCTAGTACTCCTGTTGACAAAAAGTTGAACATATTTGTTTGTGTTCTGTTTTACATCTTGAATAATTTCCTGAACTTTGTCTCCAACCTTGATTTGTGATTGTTTTTCTCCTGGGAAGATTTTCTTAACTTTATCTTCATTTTTTCTATTTATTTTAAAAAGTGTTGCATTGTTTTTAATGTGCAAGGCTCCTTCTGGTTTTCTAATCTTTCAAAATAGCATCCTGTTCATCTTTTATTATTTAAGGAATTAATTTATAGTTTTTAGTTTTTTCTTTTTAATATTGCTCACTTTATTGTCTTTGTTTCCTTCAAATCTTCTTTTAATCTGTTTGTTTTGATCTCTCTCTATAATTTAGAGAATTCTCTCAAAAATCTGGTAATCATTGGCTATTTTTTATATCTAAGTGTGAAGGAAGGTGGGGAGTGGTGACTCATGCCTGTGATTCCAGAGCTTTGGGAGGCTAAGGAAGAAGAATCTCTTCAGACCAGAAGTTCAAGACCAACCTGGGCAACATAGCAAGACCTCCTCTCTACAAAAAATAAAAAAGTAGCTAGACATGATGGCACATACCTGTAGTCCTGGCTGCTTAGGAGACTGAGGAAGGAGGATTGCTTGAGCCCAGGAGTTTGACGCTTCAGTGAGCTATCATCACTCCATTGCATGACAGTCTGGGTGACAGAGTAAGACCCTGGCTTTAAAAAAATAATAATAATTTTAAAATTAAATAAGTAAATAAAGAAAAGAGTAAAACATTAAAAAGCTGTATTTCTATAGGCCAGTTTGATGACTAGTGAGTTTCACTGTAAGGTTACTTAGAGTTGTGTTGGATGACTCTCTAATGTCCATGTCTATAGGTTTTTACTCTTGAGAGATTCTGTTTCCCCAAAAAGGAACTCTTATTATCTTGCCTGGAAGGTAAAAGCCCTAATACCAGGATTCTGGAAGTGAAGCTTGAGACACAATGTATTGCTTTTCTCACTACTGTATATGTGTTCACCTGATCTTTCTGATCTCAACTTCTTCCTTTACTACCTCCACTGTGTCTACATCACTGAGGACTAAGCTTCTCCTATTAAACATCTCCTGACTGGGTAGAACAGGGGTAGTCACTTGGCTGGTTGGGTGAGGAAGTGAATCTGAGGGATTTATCTCATCTTTTATTTTTCTTTTGTTTTTTAATTGTACCTTAGGTTCTGGGGTACATGTGCAGATCATGTAGGATTGTTGCATAGGTACATTCATGTCGAGGTGGTTTGCTGCCTCTATCCCCCCGTCACCTATATCTGGCATTTCTCCCCATGTTATCACTCCCCAACCTCCCCACCCCCCACTGTCCCTCTCCTAGCCACCCCCCAACAGACCCTACTGCATGATGCTTCCCTCCCTGTATCCATGTGTTCTTATTGTTCAACACCCACCTATCCTCATCTTTTTAAAACCACTCCTGGTATTTTTCAGTTTCATCTTTAACTCTACATTTACAGGTACATGGTATCTCTAATTCCTAAGCCTTTCTGGGGATTGGTGACACTAAAAGATTTCTTCTTTTCTTCCCTAAGAGTAGTTAGGTTTCTGTTTTCTGATGCTACTACATTAGTTCCTGCTTGTCCATTTGCTTTCTGTCTTAAAGAACTGTTTACATTCTCAAATGCTATTGTTTTGCTTATTGTCTCTGGGAGGTCTAATTTTTTTATTCACTTACAGATCTGAAAAAACAGTTTCTAGAAGAGATACTCATGATTATCAAGGAGTCATCTTAGGCACTGTGTCCTCTCCTGCTACTGAGATAATGGTGCTACAGGGGCGATCCAGGAATCATAGGCATTATATCAATCCAGCCTCTCCACTTGCCCAAGAGATGCAGGGCAAGTTCTTAACCTCTATGAGCTTCAGTTTCCTTATCAATAAAATGAAATGATAATTCCTATCTAATAGAACGTTGTGAGTATTAAATCAAACAATGCACTTAAAGAACATTTAACACATTGTATATAGCTCAATACATGTTGAAGCAGTCTCAGCCCAAGATCTCCTTAAGCTGATAAACAACTTCAGCAACGTCTGAGGCTACAAAATCAATGTGCAAAAATTGCAAGCATTTACACACCAATAATAGACAGAGAGCCAAATCATGAGTGAACTCCCATTCACAATTGCTACAAAGAGAATAAAATACCTAGGAATACAACTAACAAGGGATGTGAAGGGCCTCTTTAAGGATAACTACAAACCACTGCTCAAGGAAATAAGAGAGGACACAAACAGATGGAAAAACATTTCATGCTCATGGTTAGAAAGAATCAATATTGTGAAAATGGTCATACTGCCCAAGGTAATTTATAGATTCAATGCTATTCCCATTAAACTACCAATGACTTTCTTCACAGAATTGGAAGAAAACACCTTAAACTTCATATGGAACCAAAAGAGAGCCCGCATAGCCAAGACAATCCTATGCAATAAAAACAAAAAGCAAACCTGGAGGCATGATGCTACCTGATTTCAAATTATATTATAAGCCTACTGTACTCAAAACAGCATGGTACTGGTACCAAAACAGAGATATAGACCAATGAAACAGAACAGAGGCCTCAGAAGTAATGCCACACATCTACAACCATTTGATCTTTGACAAACCAGACAAAACAAGCAATGGAGAAAGGATTCCCTGTTTAATAAATGGTGTTGGGAAAACTGGCTAGCCATATGCAAAAAGATGAAACTGGATCTCTTCCTTACACCTTATACAAAAATTAACTCTAGATGGATGAAAGATTTAAACATGAGGCCTAAAACCATAAAAACTCTAGAAGAAAACCTAGGCAATACCTTTCAGGACATAGGCATGGGCAAGGACTTCATGACTAACACTAAAAGCAAGGGCAACAAAAGCCAAAACAGACAAATGGGATCTAATTAAACTTAAGAGCTTCTTCATAGCAAAAGAAACTATCAATAGAGTGAACCAGCAACCAACAGAATGGGAAACATTTTTGCAATCTACCCATCTGACAAAGGGCTAATATCTAGAATCTATGGAGAACTTAAAACAAAGTTACAAGAAAAAAACAACCCCATCAAAAAGTGGGCAAAGGATATGAACAGACACTTTTCAAAAGAAGACATTTATGCAGCCAACAAACAGATGAAAAAAAGCTCATCATCACTGGTCATTAGAGAAATGCAAATCAAAATCACATTGAGATATTACCTCACGCAGTTAGAATGGTGATCATTAAAATATCAGGAGACAACAGATGCTGGAGAGGATGTGGAGAAATAGGAATGCTTTTACACTGTTGGTGGGAGTGTAAATTAATTCAACCATTGTGGCAGACAGTATGGCAATTCTTTAAGGATCTAGAAATAGAAATACCATTTGACCCACCAATCCCATTACTGGGTATATACCTAAAGGATTATAAATAACTCTGTTATAAAGACACATGCACACATATGTTTATTGCAGCACTGTTTACAATAGCAAAGGCTTGGAACCAACCCAAATACCCATCAATGATAGACTGGATAAAGAAAATGTGGCACATATATACCATGGAATACTATGCGCCATAAAAAAGGGTGAGTTTATGTCCTTTGCAGAGACATAGATGAAACTGGAAACCATCATTCTCAGCAAACTGACACAAGAACAGAAAATCAAACACTGCATGATCTCACTCATAAGTGGGTGTTGGAAAATGAGAACACACAAACACAGGGAGGGGAACATCACACACCAGGGTGTGGGGTGTGGGGGGCTAGGGAAGGAATAGCAGGGGATGGGGGGATTGGGGAGGGATAGCATTAGGAGAAATACCTAATATAGATGATGGGGTGATGGATGCAGCAAACCACCACCATGGCACATGTATACCTATGTAAAAAACCTGCACAGTCTGCACATGTATCCTGGAACTTAAAGTATAAAAAATAAATAAAAAATAATAATTATTATTCATATTACTGTTAATGTCATTATCATGATCAACTGCACAATAGCAAGAATATTATTGAATTTAACTTTATGTCTCTTTGCAGAACGACTTGCTTTAACTGTAGAAATGAAGAAAGAGTAAGAATCAAAAGCAAATTGTCCAGAATATATTACTGTTTATCTTAAAAAAACATGATTCAAATCTTCAGGGAAGCATTTGATGAAAGTTAATGCAACCATTTCTTCAGTCATATATAAGACTAGCAATTTATGAACTGTTTCTGTAAAAAAACCAGACAGTAAATAGTTTAAGATTTGTGAGACATACGTCTATATCCCAACTACTCAACTATTCTATTGAAGTATGAGAGCAGCACTGGACAATTCATTTTTTAAAATGCACATGACTGTTTTCCAAATAAAGTTTCATTAATAAGAGCAGATGTTTGTCATATTTGGTTTGAGAGCTGTAGTTTGAAGACCCTACATGCAAAAACTGCCCTATTGTTGAAAATTAATTGGGTTAATTTACACTACATCTGTAACAACCACAAATTCTGAGTGGCTAAACACAATCAATTTGTATTTCTTACACACAGTTGGTAGGCAGCCTTCTCATTGTGGTTTGGGGCTCCTGTCTCCTTTCATCTTGTGTCAGTGTCGTTTTCTGGGGCTCCCTGGGGTCATTTGATGAGTGTTTTGTATCAACTACTACTTGAATGAAAAGAGAGAATAAGAACCATGTGGGACTTTTCATGACCTGGTCACACTTGAAGTCACATTTTATTGGCCAAAACCTAACTACAGGAGAAGCTGGGAAATACAATAACTTCCTGCAAGAATTCCCAGTGAAGAAATGAGGATTGATGGACATCTAGATAATGTCTATCAAAACACTGACTGACAAGTTAAAAAATGACCCATTCAGAAAACTTTGGCAGCTATATTTTCCCTCCAAAATATGTGAATGCTTCTTTAGGCAGAGCTACACAATTGGTTGGCTCTAACACAAAATGAAAAGTTTGAGGCCCCTTGAACAAAAATCAGATAAAATGGTTTTGCCTTCGTTTTTACAGACTTCTTTGACTTGTCATAGTATTTTCTTAATTTGCTCTTTAGCCTCACATTGTCTTGGTCATGGGGACACTCACAAGGCAAGTACATACATTTAGTCACTAGGGTGTCCCTCCCATAATTCAGCATGTGGGACACATGGGGCATGCTGTGGATTCTGACTCTCCTTGAATCTGCACAGAAGCTCCCCCAACTCCATTTCCAGGGTAGGGAGTCACTGGCCAAGTCTCCATCTGGGGAGCCTATTTGTGAGTCCAGGTCCCAAGCCCTAGCACACACTCCATGGTTATTAGCCTTCACTTACTACACACAAATTCCAAGACACAATTATTAAGCATTTTGAGATGGTGATCACAGAAGATTAAGCCCCAAGAGTGGGGACAACCTCTTATAATAATCGCTGTGATTACATGGGACTCTCCCAGACTATCCATGATAATCTCCCCATCAGAGGATCCATAGCTTAATTGCATCTACAAAGTCTCTTTTTCTACATACGCTAGCATACTCACAGGCTCCAGAAATTAGAACAGGGATATTCTTATGGGAGGAGGGAATTATTCAGCCACCATAACGGCTTTCATCATGGCAATTATTTTCTGTACCTTATATGCAAGCGCCTATGTTGACTTTATATATCAGCATATAAACAAATTCGAGTCTCATCCATAGTTTAAACAAATAAATAAAAGCATTGTTGGTGTTGAATCTCCCTCTAGCTACTGTTCTTTATTGCTCCGCCCATTCAGTGTCCAGTGACTAGACACACTAACTACAGTGACTGTCTTTAAGACATCTTTTGTTTTTCCAGTCTTAAAATCTTAACCTGCTGCTGCCTGTTACCTGCCCCCATCATCACTCCATCGTAGTTTGGCAAAAGTCAGCCATGACATCCCCATTGTCAAAATCCTATCTTTCTTTAACTTATTGGTAGCATCCCTTACTGTTGATACATCCTTTTATTCTTGACACTCCCTCTTCTATTTTGTGGTCAACATTTGCCATTTTGTCACCCAGAATTGCATTCTCCCTTTTTCTAGTAAGAGCACCCAGCTTTGCTTTAGGGAGCTACACCTCCCTCACTTTCAGGCATGCTAAATTTACCCCCTAGTTGCTGAACTGGGCACATGACTCAGGCCTCACCAATTAGGGTATCCCCTGTCCTTGGCTACAATGATTGGTTCAGGGATGAACAAATGACCCAACCAAAGCCAGTGAATGGCAATCCCAGGATTTTCATTGGGACAATTAAGACACATTTTTTCAGCAGAATTATAGAAGTTGGCAACTGTTTAACACTGACTAGAGTCTACCAATGAAGCCAACATGGAGGAAAGTCAAAATGAGAGGAGAAAGACTGTATTGCAATCATTTTATCTCTGTATTTAGCCTTGCCTCAATTCTATCTCTGGGCTTTTTGATTGTGCAAGCCAACACATTCCTTTCATTTGCTTAAACTGACTTGAGCATCTTTATGGTCACTTTCAACAGAAAGAATTTCACCTGACATTGTTTCCATCATGGCCCTCCTGCCTTTCTGGGCTTTCCTCCTCAGGACTTTTGTGTTCTCTCATTTTTCTGCTCTGCTTTAAGCTTTAAGATCTCCCTGTTCTTTCTTGTCCTTCACACTGTCTCCTCTACATTTTCTGTCTGAACTCTGTGCACATTGTCAATCATCATGAAGCTCACATGTATGTATACAACCTATACCCACTCTTGAACTCCATTTCCATTTAATCAACTATGTTCTAATGCCTCTCAGATATGCCACGGGTAACTTACATTTTAAAGTGTCCAAAGGCAAACACATTCTCTTTCTCCCATCACTACTCTGAACAAATCAACTCCCTCTTCTGCATTCCTTATCATGGGAACCACCTGTTACAGGTTGAATTGTGTCCCACCAAAAGTTTTGTTGCCCTCCAACACCTCAGAATGTTGCCTTATTTGGAAAGAGGTTCCTTGCAGATATAATTAGTTAAGATATGGTTATACTAGAATAAGGTGGAACCTTTAATCCAATAAGACTAATCTCTCCGAAGAGGAGAAAGACCCAAAGAGGAGATGGCCATGTGAAGAAGAGACACATTTGGAAATTGCCTTGCTACAACAGAGGCAGGAACTCAAGTAATCCAGATGCAAGTTCAAGAATTCCAAGGATAAACACCTACCATGAGAAACTAGGAAGAAGCAAGGAAGGATTCTCCTTTATAGATTTCAGAGGGATCATTCCCCTCCCAATGATGCTTTGATTTTAGACATGTAGCCTCCAGAAACGTGAGAAAATAAATTTTTGTTGTTTGAAGTCACTCAGTATGGCACTTTGTTTGGACAACCAAAGAAACTAAAATACCACCAAATTTTCAAAGTAAGAAAGCTGGAAATCAGATGAGCTATCATTTCCTCTTATACTTTCCAGGCTATAATTAATCATTAAATCTTTTTTATTTTGTTTTCAGAATATCACTCATAAGCCTTTATTTCAGGCATAAATGGACTATCAAAGTTATCTCCTGACTCACAGGTCTCCTAATCTTATTGACCCCTTCCAATCCAACCTCCTCATCACTGTCAGGATAACCTTTTCAAGCACACAAATCTGATTTCCTGTGCTCTGAATATAGTAATGCCTGCTTATTGCCCTGAGGATAAAATATAAAATTCTCAATACAAATATTTTTATATATTGAAAATGTATAAATACTTATATATTTAAATATTTTTATATATTTATATATTTTGAAAATATATATGAAAAGTAGCAGGAGGTAAGACTTGAGCTGGTATAGGTTAAGATCATGAGGAGCTTATATCAAGCTCCCAAAAACATGACATCTTATAACTACACAATATTGCTTGCTGTTTAAGGCTATATGTTTTATGCTCATTGCTCTCTGTGTATAAATTGGCCCTCCTGCTTATATGTCAAACTTTTATGCCATCTTCACATCTCACCATTCAGACTATCTCCTTGGAGGTGCCTTCCCCAATCCTCCCCAGAATCCTCAAGCCTTCTTCCTTCGCTCTCACCACCTTTAGTACATTTTCCATCATAGCCATTACAGTACTGTCCCTAAGATGTTGGTTTGCATGTTGGGGTTCTCTAAGGACTGTCAGCTTGTCTGAGGAGAGAAGCTCTGTCTTTAACTTTGTACCCCTTATGTCTATCACAACGACAGGGCAGAGTGGGAATTCAGTAAATATCTGTGGATGGTAGGTGAATTTATTAAATTAAGTAAACCAGAACTGTAAGAAATAGTTGCAAGCAATTCCATATATTAGGATTTGGCCTTAATTGGTTTAAAGATAGCAAAAGACAGTCCTCATTTATTATGTTAATATTCATCATTTCTATTCATTCATTTACTTATTACTTCATTTACCAGGCATGTATTGTGTATGTAGGATGTATCAGACCCTGGTCTGGCCTGAGATATGAAGACAAAGAAGACACAACACTGCCTGTAAGGAGCTCACAATCACAAATGCAAACACATAATTGTTATTCAGTGTTATAAGGACATGGACAATAGCCAGTAGGGTACTTTGGAGACTGTAGTTATGGGGCAGGGCCTTGGTGAGGTTAAGTAGTGGAGAAAAAGTAGACAAGAATAATTTAATCCTCATCACCATCTTATTGCAGAAATTATCTCCAATTTGTGTGTAGAAAAAATCAACCTGCACATTCTGCACATGTGCCCCAGAACTTAAAGTATAATAAAAAAAGAAAAAGCCTACCCAAAGTAATTAAACAGGAATTCCAATCATTGCTCTCTCTCAAAGAAAATGTAAAAGATTCTACTTGTAATCTAGAGTCCTAGGTATCAAAATATCTTCTTTTTAATTTTCTCTCCTCTCTTACATCTTTCATATACCATAACAGCTTGAAGTCTCCCTCCCTCCAGACACCTCTCTCCAGACTCCTCACTCCCAACCTCTCTCCTCCAACTGCTTCCCATCTCCTGGCTTCCAGCCTCTTGTGATGATTTCTTCCCTACTTCTTCCTTCAGCCCTGTCATCTCCAGGCAAAGGAAGATAACTGGCCCTCTGCTGTTCTGCCACGTAGTCAGGGATTCTCTAAGAAAGACAGAAACAGGAGGTTGTCCACACCATCAATGTCCCACACTGTACCCCAACTCCTTCACACAGTACCAGGAAACTTCTAAAATGTGAATTTGTTGTCCAGTTCTAACTACTTTGCTAAAAAGAAGGCTCATTCTTTTACTAAATTGGACAAATATTTTCTGAGTATGTTTGGAAAAATATGTGTACATTAATCTACTTTTTCAACTGTTAGTTTTATGAAATCTGAACACAAATCAAATATTTCAAATGAATAGTGCTTAGTACAGATACTCCGAGAATAACTGTTCCAGTGAGAACACATGGACACAGGGAGGGGAACAACACACACCAGGGCCAGTTGTGGGGTGGTGGGCAAGGGGAGGAAGATCATTAAGACAGATTAGCACTAGGTGCAGCAAACCACCATGGCACACATATACCTATGTAACAAACCTACACATTTTGCACTTGTGTCCAGGACTTAAAGTAAAATTAAAAAAAGAAAGAAAGAAAAAAAGAAAGAAAGAAAGGAAGGAAGGAAGGAAAGAAAAGAAAGAAAAGAAAAGAAAAGAAAGAAATAGAGGGAGAGAGAAAGAGAGAAAGAAAGAGAGAAAGAAAGAAAGAAAGAAAGAAAGAAAGAAAGAAAGAAAGAAGAAAAGAAACCTTCACTCAGGCAGCATGGAGGGTTGGGATATGTAACTGTCTTAACTGAGATGTTCTATTTTGACATAGATAACATAAGGCTACCATTGCAGTGTGTCCTGCCACACTTTTTCAGCCTTTTCTGTTTGTTTGTTTTTTTCTAGTTAAAGAGATGTTTCACTTCACAAACTGAGCATTAGAGTGTGTGAAATAAAGTTATTTGATCATCCTTCAAAAAAAAAACTGTTCCTGTAGAGTTTACATTTTAGTTGAGGAATAGATAAGAAACAAAAAACATAATAAATATGTAAATTACATAACACACTAGAAAGTGGAGGGTACTACAGAAAACATTTGAAAGAAGCACTTTGGAAAAATAAATGTAAAATGTAAGAAAACAGTTTCAGAGAGATCGCCCAATTAGAAACTGATAGAATATAATCTCTTTCACTATACTCTGCTGCCCTAATTAAAACAGATTACAAAGTCATTATGTATTAACGGCAATATATGAGGGCTTTTAAATAGCAATCAGATTTCTAGAATACATACTCAGAATAACTTGGGAATATATATTCATAGGAAATTTTCTGTAAACACAAATTTCAAATTTGTTTTGGCAGTAATCTTGGCTTTCAATCTGTCTTTAAATGTATACATTACCACATTTAATTGTAGAAAGCACAAGTTTTCTCTATTGGGAAAAGCATGGTGTAAATAAGAGACTCAGAAGACCCAAATTCTAGTCCCAGCTCTGCCATTAGGTATATATTTGGTCTTTGGCAAATCATTGAGCCATGTCTGTATCTCAGATAGGCACTAAGCCAAGGCTGATATTAACATTTAAGAAAAAAGTCTACCTAAAATGATAGAAGTCTATGAAAGCTTACATAAACTTATGTAGAAACAAACTATTTATACATTTAACTACCTGTTTTCTCAAGTTGTCATAAAAATGCCAAAGTGGAGAATTCTAATTTGATCTCTGATGTTGCTCATATGCAGTAGACTATATTCTGTGTACTCCTCTTTGTACAGAACTGGTATACGTCTTTCTCTTTTCATTTTAAGGGATCAGTAGGTGGGACTACCATTATTTCCTTTTGTCCATTAAACCTCATTATGTGCCATAAAAGTTTATTAACATCAGGCCTTTTGGGGGTCAGACGAAAACAATGAATATTATCACTCTAAACCACATATCTCTTTTATGTCAAATGTGTACATTTCTGCCTTGTAATTAAACCTCTCTCATATTTGTGCAGGATTAGTATGACCTCTGTAGACTCCAAGATGGAGATCCTTTCATTTATCCCAGCTAGAAACTTTATCTTTCTCTTTGGATTCCACCCATCAGTTAGTATAAGAAGGGATAAAGACTGATTAGGATTTCAAGTAACTTCTCACCACTGTCCCAGAGAACAACTTCTGCTGCCTTCCCTGAATTAGCTGTTTTTCCATATATCTCCAAAGCTCTTTAGATTTTTTTCTATCTAAAAATAAGATTTAAAAAACTCATAGTTTATTTCCCATTTTTATTTTCTGTTTCAGTACTATGGCCATTTCCGTATTTCTTACCAACCAAAGATTTGGAAAACGTTCAACAAATGAACTTCAGCTTTCTATACAGTAGTTCACTTGGCTGAATGACAGACTGCACCTGGTTCTGAATCTCTTGAATTTTGGTTAGGCCTCATCCAGCCTAAAGCTTTCTTTTTAATATCACTGGCCCAGTGAGATCAGGAACTATTTCCAACATTAGCTCTAGTCTCAAGATTCTCATAAAAATAGGCATTTTTATTCCATGTTCCATCTTTAGAAGTTCCAATGGCACCTACACCTTTCAACCTGAACTAAGCTAATCCAGAGGTTCCTTGGTATCAGAGAAAACAGAAAGTTCCTATTGTACTCCTCCTCTTGGCTAATTATATACAGAGGTACAGATCTGCTCCATCTAATAGGGTTGCCACTAGTGACACATAGTTATTATGCACTTGAAATATGGTCACTATAACTAGGGGGCTATAATTTTCACTTTTGTTAGGAAAAAAGTTAAATTTAAGAGCTGATACTCAATTTGGTTATTGAAAAACTTTAAAGGAACAACTTGGATATGCGACTTTTCATGGTTAACTGTTAATTTTATGAAATCTAAACACAGATCAAGTACTCCAGATGGAAATTTAGTGTCTAAATTAAGATGTGCTGTAAGTGTAGAATACACCCTAGATTTCAAAAACTTAGCAATAAAAATATAAAATATTTTATCAATGATTTTATATTTCTTTAATATTGAAATATTTTGTATAAATTAAGTTAAATAAAATATACTACTCGAATTAATTGTACTTGTTTACTTTTGCTTTTTACATGTGGCCACTAAAAATTTTAAATTATATATGTGGCTCAAATTATAGTTCTGTCAGAGAGCATTGCTCTAGATCAAGCTTGAGAGCATGGAAAATAAATTCTTCTCTAGTCCATCATGTTCATATTAATGATGGGGAATATGACTTCTGTTAAGCACCTTCCATGCTCCAGAAATTATTCTAGGTTCCTTACTTATGTCAACTTGTTTAATAATCATGAGAGCTTTACGATGGAACTATAACTGAGGCTTACAAAGATGAGGTATCTGGCTCTTAAAATCACACAACTAAGAAATGGCTGGCCAAGGTTTAAGCATAGTTCTATCTTGAAAAAATGATAATAATAATATTTAAACAAAATAGATCTCTGCTAGGAGTGATGTCAGCAAGATGGCAGAACAGACTGTCTCTCAGCATCACTTCCTCCACAAAAATACAGCTAGAAACTATTCAAAGACAAGATTTCACTCTGAATCCACCAGAACTCAGAGGAAAAACAGAGAAGCTCACTGGGTCCACAGAATCAAGAGAAGCCATGATCCATAAAAGAAAGAGTCATTTCAGACTGCACTGTCCCACCCTAAGCTGGCAATAATGCCACTCTCAGAGAACTTCTCTAGAGCCACAGTTTCTGAGATAAGAGGAGAAAATTGGAGGTAGACACTTGACTTCCACATTGATCTAAGAATCTTCATGGGAAGCCCACTGCTGTCCCATTCTGTGAAAGCTGGGTGTGCCAAGAGGGCTGAGCCACGGGAGGTGAATTGGAAACAAAGAGCAGGGCATTAATCACGTTGTCTGGTATGAAGATCTTGGCCACTACTCTGCACTTTGATCAGCAGAGATGCCATATTGAAGAGGCTGGCTGGTACCACAGTGCTGCAGGGGGTACAATCCATATGAAGACCCTAAATCCTTGTCCCAGTTTTTCATAAGGCCCAGTATTCCTGTGAATCCTTCTCATGATAGAGAAGAATAACAAAGAGTAAAGAAGGCCTGTAAAAACTATGGAACAGCATAAAGGAAACTAACCTCTGCATAATAGGAATTCCTGAAAAATATGAGAGAAAAAAGACCTTGAAAGCATATTTAAGAAAATAATAGCTGAAGTTTTCTCAAATCTGGAAGAAGACAATACCATCCAGGTACAGGAAGTTCAGAGATTACCAATCAAATTCAACCCAAAGAGAAAATCCCCAAGGCACATCACAAGCAAATTAGCAAAAACCCAAGACAAACAACAAATGCTCAAAGCAGCAAGAGAAAATAAACATATCACATTCAACAGACTCCCAGTATGGCTTCCAACAGATTTCTCAACAGAAACCCTGCAGGCAAGGAGAGAGTGAAATTCAACCTCTCCCTTTAGGTATATTAATATTTGCTAATATTTAATATTAATATTTGCTAAATACATATATAGTAGGGAATGTCAATCCCCTACATCAGCAATGGATATATTATCAAGAAAGAAAATCAATAAAGAAGCACCGAAGAGTTAACTATAGAATAATCTTTTTTTTTTTTTTTTTGAGAGCGATAGTACATTATCCAGCATAGATCATATGTTAGGTCACAAAGCAAGTATAAACAAATTTTTTTAAAAAATCAAAATTATGTCAATTATTTTTTTTCTGACCACAATGGAATAAAGCTAGATATTAGTAACAGAAGGAGCATTGAAAACTGTACAAATTAATGGAAATTCAACAACATACTCCTGAATAATAAATGGTTCAATAAAAAACTTAAAAGGAAATTTTAAAATTCCTTGAAACGAATGAAAATGGAAACACAATATACTAAAAGCTACCAATACAGGAAATGTATCACTGAGGGCAGTTTATAAGAATAAATGCCTACATGAAAAAAGCAGAAAGATTTCAAATAAACAACTTAACAATGCACTTTAAGGAACTAGAAAAGCAAGAACAAGCTAAAACTAAAATTGGTAGAAGAAAAGAAATAATAAAGATCAGAGCAAAATTAAATTAAATTGCAACTAAAAAACAATACAAATAGTCAACAAAATGAAAAGCTGTTTTTTTTAAGATAAGCAAAATTGACAAACCTGTAGCTACATTAACTCTAAAAAAGAAAGAAGATACAAATAAATAAAATTTAAAAAAAATTTACAACCGATACCACAAAAATACAAAAGATCATTACAGACTGTTATGAACAACTATACCCCAGCACACCTGGAAACCTCTAGAAGAAATGGGCAAATTCCTGGACACATACAACCTGCCACTCTGGAATCACGAAGAAATAGCAAACCTGAGCAGAGCAGTAAAACATAACAAGATTGAAACAGTAATAAAAGAGTCTCACATAAAAGAAAAGTCCAGGACCTGACAGCTTCACTGCTGAATTCTGCCAAACATTTGAAGAACAAATACCGATCCTACTCAAACTCTTCAAAAAATTGAAGAAGAGGGGTATTTTCAAACTCATTCAGCAAAGCCAGTATTATCTTGATACCAAAACAAGAAAAAGATACAAAAAGGGAAACTATAGGCCAATATCCCTAATGAACTATAGATCAATATCCCTTGATGATAGATACAAAAGAATCCTTAACAAAATACTAACAAATGAAATTAACAACACAATAAAAAGACTATTCATCATGATTAAGTGAAATTTATCACAGGGATGCAAGGATAGTTCAACATATGCAAATCAATCAGTGTGATACATCACGTGAACAGAATCAAGGACAAAAACTATATGACCATTCCAATAGATGCTTAAAAAGCATTCAATAA
>PVKV010028099.1:0-25458 GCA_004027835.1 Alouatta palliata | reverse complement strand
AATATTGGCCCCCACTCTCTTCTGGCTTGTAGGGTTTCTGCTGAGAGATCTGCTGTGAGTCTGATGGGCTTCCCTTTGTGGGTAACCTGACCTTTCTCTCTGGCTGCCCTTAGCATTTTCTCCTTCATTTCAACCCTGGTGAATCTGACGATTATGTGCCTTGGGGTTGCTCTTCTTGAGGAATATCTTTGTGGTGTTCGCTGTATTTCCTGAACTTGAATATTGGCCTTCCTTCCTAGGTTGGGGAAGTTCTCCTGGATAATATCCTGAAGAGTATTTTCCAGCTTGGATTCATTCTCTCCATCACATTCAGGTACACCTATCAAACGTAGATTAGGTCTTTTCACATAGTCCCACATTTCTTGGAGACTTTGTTCATTCCTTTTTACCCTTTTTTCTCCACTCTTGCCTTCTCGGTTTTTTTCATTGAGTTGATCTTCGAGCTCTGATATCCTTTCTTCTGCTTGGTCGATTTGGCTGTTGAAACTTGTATATGCTTCACAAAGTTCTTGTGTTGTGTTTTTCAGCTCCATCAATTCGCTTACATTCCTCTCTAGGTTGGTTATTCTTGTTAGCATTTCGTCAAATTGGTTCTTAGTTTCTTTGCATTGGGTTAGAACAAGTTCTTTTAGCTCACTGAAGTTTCTTATTACCCACCTTCTGTAGCCTGATTCTGTCATTTCATCACACTCATTGTCCATCCTGCCTTGTTCCTTTGCTGGTGAGGAGTTGTGATCCCTTGTAGGAAGAGAGGCGTTCTGGTTTTGGGTGTTTTCCTCCTTTTTGCGCTGGTTTCTTCCCATCTTTGTGGATTTATCTATATGTGGTCTTTGTGGTTGGTGATTTTCAGATGGGGTCTCTCACTGGATGTCCAGTTTGTGGATGATGAAATTATTTCTTTCTGTTTCTTAGTTTTCCTTCTAATAGTCTGGCCCCTCTGCTGTAGGACTGCTGAGGTCCACTCCCGGCCCTGCTTGCCTGGGGATCACCTGCAGTGGCTGTAGAACAGTAAGGGTTGCTGCCAGTTTTTTCTTCTGCTATCTTTGTCCCAAAAGATTACCCACCAGATGTCAGTCTGAGCTCTCCTTTATGAGGTGACTCGTTGGATATACGGGGGTCAGGGAGTTGCCTTGAGGTGACAGAGTATTCTTTATAGGAGCTCAAGTGCTGAGCTGTGAGCTCCGTTGTTCATTCAGAGTTGCTGGGCAGGTACGTTTAAGTCTGCTGCAGCAGAACTCATAAACCCCCTTTTTTTCTCCCCCAGGTGCTCTGTCGGGGGAGTTAGGGTTTTATTTATGAGTTTCCCTTGTGCTGCTGCCTTTTTCTCAGGGCTGCCTTGCCCAGCGATGAGGCAGCCTACTCACTGCCTGCAGAGGCTTTGCTGAGCTGGTGTGGGCTCCGCCCAGCTGCCGTGTGAACTTCCCTGCAGTCCAGTTTATACCGGTGTAGTTAGAACTGCCTCTGCAATGGCAAACTCTCTCCGTAGTGGCAGACTGCCTCAGTAATGGCGGACGCCCCTCCCCCACAAAGCTGGACCGTCCCGGGTTCAGCTGTGCTTGCTGTGAAACTCTCAATCCAGAGCGTTTCTGATGGCTGTTTTTTTTTTTGTGGGGGTGGGACCAGCCGAGCCTGATCACCTGGGTGCCTGCCTCAGAGCATCTTTTTTAGTTGAATGGTCGACTGTCTCCCAGGTGTTCCAGCTGCCTGTTGAAAAGGCGCTGGGATCTGTGTGATTTCCCGTGCGGTGACCCACTGCGCCGGCTGAAACCGCGGGTGCTGGCGTTTTTTTTGCCTGGGAAATCTCCTGTCCTGGTTGCCTATTTCAGTCCGCTTTTTTAATCAGATGAATGGGCAGCTCTTCCTTCCCGGAGCTCCAATTGCCAGCTAAAACAGCACCCGGACCCACGTATTTTGTATGGGGAACCGCTGCGCCGGGGCGCCGCTCCAAACAGCAGCAGCGAAAACAGCCGCGCCAGCGAAAACAGCAGCGCCGGCCACCGGCGAAAATAGCCGAGACAGCCAAACCAGCTGCGCTGGCGACCCTTGGGGCTCCTCCCCCTGGGAATATCCTGGTCTGTGGGCAATAAAAATCCATCTGGGAATGTGGCGTCCACTCACCCTCCACGCTTTCACTGGGAGCTGCAATCCTCAGCTGCTCCTAATCGGCCATCTTCTGGAGATCCAAGTTGTAATCGATTTTGAGTTGAAAACAGATTCAGTTGCATAGAAAAACACCACACTTCCACTTTCCAAATCTCTAACACTTTGTGTTCTTAAAGGATGGGATTGCTTTCTTTTATGTTGTGTATCCATGAACACATTTTTATCTATGGTTGTACGCCCTTACCTGTGGGGTATATGTTCCAATACCCATAGCGAGTGTCTGAAACCATGGATAGTACTAAACTCTCTATATAATCTGTCTCTCCTATACATATATATCTATAATAAAGTTTATAAATTAGGCACAGTGAATGATTAACAACAGTAACTAATAATGAAGTACAGCAATTATAGCAGTACACTACAAAAAGGTTATGTGAATGTGGTCTCTCTCTCTCTCTCTCTCTCTCTCTCTCTTTCTTTCTTTCTTTCTCACAATATTTTATAATGCCATACCCACCTTTCTTCTTCTTGTGATCTGTTAATCTGATTATCGAAGCAGCTAATAAATGACTAATGGGCAGGTAGCATATATGGCATGGTTACAGTCATCAAAAGGATGATTTACATTTTGGGCAGTATGGAGTGAGATGGCGTGTGATTTCATCATGCTAAACAGAAGAGCATGTAAATTAAAATTTATAAATTGTGTATTTCTCTAATTTTCCATTTAATATTTTCAGACTGTGATTGACTGTGGTTAACTGAAACTGTGGATAGCAAAACTGCAGATAAAGGGAGACTACTGTATTATCTTTTATTTGAGGATTAAAAGTAATTTACACACCTTTATAGTGTACATTAATCTATATATGTTTTTTATATTTTCCTTTGCTTATTAGATTTATGTTTTCATTTTACTTTTTAAAGCATTTTTTATAAATTTGTAGAAGTCTTCTAATTATTTATTGTAAGGCAGACCTAGTGGTGACAGTTTTTTTTTGTCCGGGAAAGAGTTTATCTCTTGTTAATTTTTAAATGATAATATTGCTGAATATAGTGTTCTAGGTTGGCAGTTTTTTTTTTTTTTTTCTTTCAGTGCTTTCAGTATATCATCTTACTCTCTCCTGGGCTATAAGGTTTCTGCTAAGAAATCTTCTGATAGTCTTATGAGGGCTCTCTTATAAGTATCAAATTGCTTTCTTCTCTTCTTTCAAAATTCTCTGTTTGTCCTTGCCCTTAGACAATTTGATTATAATGTTTTGGTGAAGACCTCATGATATTCACCCTATTTGGGGTTCCTTGGACATCATGAATATGGATGTTCCTTTTCCTCACCAGATTTATGGAAGATAATTTCCGTAATTATTTTTTTTCTTTCTTTCTTTTTTTTTTTTTTTTTTTTGAGATGGAGTCTTGCTCTGTTACCTAGGCTGTAATGCCGTGGTATAATCTTAGCTCACTGCAATTTCCACCTCTCAGTTTCAACTGATTCTCATGCCTCAGCCTGCTAAGTAGCTGAGATTACAAGTATGTACCTGGCTAATTTTTGTATTGTTAGTAGAGATGTGTTTTCACAACGTTGGCCATGCTACTCTTGAACTCCGGACCTCAAGTGATCTGCCCACCTTAGCGTCCCTAAGTGCTGGGATTACAGGCATGAGCCACAATGCTTGGCCTAGTTATTTCTTTTAAAAAAAGTTGTCTGGCCCTTTATATTTCTCTGTTCCTTCTTAGACTCCCATAATGAATATATGCAGATACACACACACACACACACACACACACAGTTTTATATATATATATTCAGACTATATGTGTGTGTGTGTGTGTGTGTGTGTGTATTCATTTGATATTGTCCCTAAGTCCCATAGGCATTTTTCACTCATTTTCTTTCTTTTTTCTCTGTTTTCCTCTGACTGGATGTTTTCTTATGACTTGTCTTTGAGTTTGCAGATATTTTTCTTCTGCTTGAGTCTGCTGTTGAAGCTGTCTGTGACATTTTTTCATATCATTCATTGTAAACTTCAGCTCTAGAATTTCCGGGGTTTTTTTTTTTTTTTTTGTAATTTTTAGGTCTTTATTGAGGCTTTTGTTTTGTTCATGTATTATTTTTCTAATTTCATTGATCTATCTGTGTTCTCTTGTAGCTTACTGAGAAACCTTGAAATAATTATGTTGAATTCTTCAGGAGATTCTTAGGTCTCCATTTTTGGGAGATCATTTACCTGAAAATTATGTGTTCCACAGGTGTCATTTTTTTATTAAAAAATTTTTATTTTAGCCTTGCAATAATATCTGCACATTTGAAGGAACATTCATCTTTTCCAGACTTTATACACGGATCTCATTATGGAAGGACCTTTACCTACACATGGGTGTTGAAGTGCCAGCTGGATGAGATATGGGAGACACAATGGTAACTGTGGCTTTATAGAGAGAGTACTAAGGCATTGTCTCTGTGGAGCTCCATCAGCTGAGGTCAGCATTGGTAAGAATTGTAGGGGTCCTTAGTGGCGGTGAGAACTCCTGGGTTCCTCAGTGGCAAAGACTGCTGTGGTTCTCCTGATTTCCTTGTTCCCCAGGTGGGAAGTCATGGCCAGGTAGATTTCCCAAGATGCTGTGTCTGGCTTATGGGTACATTCACTGAGTTAGTAACACTGCTGTTCAAGGTGTGGGTGTACATAAAGTGAGCACAGATCTCTAGTCTGGGACATGGATGTAGTTTTGAGGAAGGGATTGGTAGCTCTATCTTTTGGGAGTAGGGGTGGATCACAGTGATGGCTCTGACTCTGTTGGGAGGGCAATGTACAGCAGTGACTCTGTTCCTGGCAGTGAAGATGTGCTCAGCAGGCTTCAGGCCTATTAGAGCAGCAGCACAGACTCTAGGCAGGGCAATTAGTTAGACTCAGTGTCAGTGAAGACTGGTGATCCCCTGTGACAAAATCTGTGGGAGTCCATGACAGTATCAATGGCTCTGAGACTCTCCAGCTCACCTTTTCATCTGTGGTGGGGAGTTGAGGGGAAGACAAACCAAAGGAATCCCCCTTGGTGCTGAGCTGCGCTGGATGGGGCTATGTAGATAAAAATGTTTTGTATGCTTTTCTATGCAACCACATACAGTTTTTGTGCTCCATAGGATTTCAGAAGTTTCCTTACTGTATTCTGAGCCCTCACAGAGCTATAATTGTCATTATGTAGTTGTTTATCATTTTTGTGGGAGAGATGGGTGTTGTGACTTGCTAGTATTCCATCTTGCTTACATGATTCACCTCCCTCTGGCTTTAAAACTAAAAGTAAAATATACAGACAAGCATGAGCAGAGTTAATATTCAAATAAAAACTTATACTAACAATTGAATCTGGAAATTTTAACCATCTATGTATTATTATAGGGCTGCCTACCAATTCAGGAATAGATGATGAATAGTTTACGTAAATGATTATAAAGACTAATGTTTCTTGCACGTTCTCACTTATAAATAGAAGCTAAACAATGAGTGTTCATGGACATACAGGAAGAAATAACAGACACTGAAGACTCCAGAAGGTGAAAATGGGATGAGAGATGAAATGCTATTGAGTACAGTGTACATAATTCAGGTGATGGGTGCACTAAAAGCCCAGAGTTTTCACCACTACATAATACATCCATGTATCGCAACTTCACTTGAATCCTTAATCTACTAAGCAAAGGAAAGAGTAATGGTTTTCAAACTTTGACATGCGTCAAAATTATCTGGAAGTTTTGTTAAAATGCAAATTTGCATGCTCTCCCTTCAGGATTATTTAGGTTTGCATATCTAAAATATTCTCGGGTGATCCTGAAGCTCCTAGTTGAGGGCCACACTTTAAGAACAAATAATAAAAGTCTTTAAAATTTGTATATATAAACTTTGTATGTTAAGGATGGAAACCAGGTACTCTTGATTGATCCATCTGTCAGGCTGCTATTCTTTTTTTCCTTTTCAGTTAGGAACACTCTTATTATCCTAGATGTAAGGCCAGACAGTGAAGGGGAAAGGAAAACAAACATTTATGCCTGACAGACTCTCTTTTTGTGTATAGAAAATTAAAGAGCAAAGAAAAAAGGCTTTAATATCAGTGTGTCTAAGACCTATTTGGAGAACCTCAATACTTTATACTAAAGCAAACTTACCTGTTCCTCAAATAATTTTTCCATCAATTTTATGAAGATAATAATATGTGATTCAAGTCTGCAGAATACTTTGAGAACAAATGTACTTGGCATTTTCTGTAGTACAGGAATATTCATTTTCACCATCAGCATCTCCAGCTTTAAAGCCTAAGTGTGACTTGTGTGTCTGTCCCTCCATGGCTGTGTCATGGACCACAGTGATGATCTTCATCAGCAAGCCATCAAACTGACTGGAGTTGTGTCTGTGCGAGTCTTTGTAATTGGTGTTTTGCTATCTTTGTTTGTCTGGACTACTGTAATAAAATGCCATAAATTAGATAGCTTGTAAATAACAGAAATTTATCTCTCTCAATTCAGAAGACTTAGAAAGTCCATGATCAGGGTACCAGCATGGTTAGGTTCTGATGAGGGCTGTCTTACAGATTGTAGACTACTGACTTCTCATTGGCTCTACGTGGTAGAAAGGATAAACAAGATCTTTTGGTCTCTTGTGTAAGGACACTAATCCCATTGTAAGGGTTCTGCCCTTGTGAGTTAGTTACCTCCATAAGGCACCTTATTTTAATACCATCACCTTAGGAGTTAGGTTTCAACATAGGAATTTTGGGGCAACATATTCAGACCATAGCATGTCTTAGGTTGAAAGTTGATTCTAATTCACAGTGGTTGTGGCTCAGATACTGTCAGCAATTCTGGGTTAGATCCTATTTAGTGTCTGGATCACAACCTCAGTTAAGCTATTGCCCCACATTGTAGACCTTCCTCCCCGCCCACAAATAGTTTTGCTTCTGACTTTTGGAGTAGGGTCTGGAAAATGACACACCCCTCCACTCTGCTGCCCAGTTTTCTAAGTATGATCTAGATAAAAGTCTTAGTTGAAATGTTATTTTAGCCAAGTTGGTTAATACTGAAAGTTGTTACTAACACTATGTATTAATGAAACTTCTGATAGCAGCTGCCACTGGGTGAGCTTAAATTAAATAGTAATTGTGATTGAAAAGGAATGTAATTAATTATACCATTTGAGTGGTTGTGGCTTTCATTAAAAGGTGTCATGATTCAAGAAATTATGATAGACAACCCTCAAAGTTATATAGTTTTTATTAAACCACAAGCACAGTGGATTCAACTGTGGAACCATGTTCTTTACTCAGGGCCCTTCTTGAATCATCAATATTTTATATGATATATAACAACCATGTGGCTAGTCCACACCTAGATTTCTAGCCATTATACTGGCTAACTGGAACTCTTGTCATTCTAGGGTTTCTTTATAAGACATTAAAGGCCTTTTCCTAAAACTATTTGTCTGATAAACGGAAATTCAAATAGAGGAAACCTAATGGTCATTTTGAAAAGTTGCCTCTAGTTATTTATTCATTACAAAAATGGCAAAAATGCAGTTTTAATGAAGAAACTTACACACATTTTTCATTTTTTATTTTAAAACTGACCTGGGTATAAAACACGTTGTTGCATATTCTGATGTGATTTTTAACAAGAGAAGAATACGAGACGATTTGAGCATAACTGTAGAACACTGCATAATTGAATGAGTGACATGCCATACAACTTCCAGTGCTAGGTAGAATTCTCACTACCCATTAAATTGAAAAATGAGAGAAGCAAGACTTCCGCTGCCACCCACTTTGGTAAGGAGTCCAGTTTTCTTGATACAAAAATAAAATGCCTACTCCATTGTCTTTTGAGCAATATCTTTGAAATATTACTAACCTGTATGGCAGAGGTTGCTTAATCTGCAAATCTATCAGCTAGCAAACCATTATTATTGCTAATAACCCTTATTCACATTATCCAGAGAACTATTTCTTCTACCATTCTTTAACAAATGGAATATAGCATAGTAGGCGTTCTGAGTCCTATTAAATTTTACACATCATTAGTCCCTTCCTCTCTTAAAGTTTTAGTTGGTATTTTTTCTTAGCCATTTTCTCCACAAAGACATTTTTTTTTCCATTGAGAAAATATATTAAGTGAGATCTCACGCAGATTAGTGTAATTCTCTTGTGTAATTTTGTTTAAAAAATAGTCAAAGGGCTATGGGAAAATGTGGTGACTTTGATAGAAATATTTTAAAAGTACAAATCGTCTGTTTTGACTGTGTGAATGGTGTCACATTTACTGTGTAGCATGTAATTTAAGATCACCACCACCAAAAAAGTTTTAGTTTTAACTCTCTTGATTCATCATGATTATATCACAACAAACTCTTTTCAGCAGGATCAGTTTTTAGGGTTGACTCTATTATAAAAACATTTACTTGTTATCCTTCTCCATTCATTAATTGTTTTTTTTTTTTTTTTTTTTTTTTGAGACGGAGTTTCGCTCTTGTTACCCAAGCTGGAGTGCAATGGCGCGATCTTGGCTCACCCCAACCTCCGCCTCCCGGGTTCAAGCAATTCTCCTGCCCCAGCCTCCCGAGTAGCTGGGACTACAGGCACGTGCCACCATGCCCAGCTAATTTTTGTATTTTTAGTAGAGACGGGGTTTCACCATGTTGACCAGGATGGTCTCGATCTCTTGACCTCGTGATCCACCCGCTTCGGCCTCCCAAAGTGCTGGGATTACAGGCGTGAGCCACCGTGCCCGGCTCATTAATTGTTTTATGGTCTAATATGGTTTGGCTCTGTGTCCCCATCTAAATCTCATCTCAACTTTTAATTCCCATATGTTGAGGGTGGGACCTGGTGGGAGGTGATTGGATCATGGGGACAATTTCCTCCATGCTATTCTCATGACAGTGAGTGAGTTCTCACAAGATCTGATGGTTTAAAAGTGTTTGGCATTTTTCCCCTCACTCTCTGTCTCTCCTACCATTATGTAAGATGTATCTTGCTCCTCCTTTGTCTTCCACAATGATTGTAAATTTTCTCGAGGCCTTCTCAGCCATGCAGAGCTATGAATTCATTGAAACCTCTTTCTTCATAAATCATCTAGTCTCAGCTAGTTCTTTATGTCAGTGTGAAAATGGACTAGTACACGGTCATAGATTTAACTTTTGGCATGTGGTGATTTGGCAATTTCCGCCAGAGGTTTTGCTGAATTAGGTAGAAGGTATTTTCAGAGAATGGCATACAAACCAAAAGTAAGCCTTCTTTCGAGTTGCTAAAAATTGGGTGTTTCTTTTGTAAGTTTCCAAAGCAAAGGCAACATTTCAATTAGCAGTGAGTGTTCTGCCTTTCACCAAATACAGTGAAAACAAATCTGTGAATTATATTCATAATGATCTGTCATCAGTTCTTGCCAATCATGGTATTCATATGTTAGTGAACACCAGGTATGTCTCAAGCCATGATTGGTGATTTTTTTTAAATCAAGGCTTGAACTAGAAGTTGCCATATGTGTTGTGAAGGCAAGAAGAGCCAGCTCAATTTCTCAGCAGGACAGGACAATAAAATCTGTAAGTGTGTAGGGTAGGTGAAATATGATAAACTAACTGGGTGACTGATCGAATTATGTCTATGAAAATCAATACTCGATTGATTAAACTATAAGTTTTTATGGAAATTTAGGATTAATAATTCCTTAATGCAGCATTTATAAGGCCAGGTAACTGGCCTAACATATAAAGCGCTAGGAAGTTATTACTGCCATGCTTGCAACAAGAAAGACCCTGAATAAACTGAAAATCAACAGCGATTGGTAAATTAGAGCATTGAAGTCACAGGGAAAAATCCTCCCCTCAAAACTAGGGAGCCAGGAAAATGGAGAATTACACTTTATTGGGGACAGAAGCAATTGTGAGATCCTAATAGGAACAATTGAAGAAGAACCAATTAATCATTAGGGATTGAGCATAGACTAGCTTGAGAGAGAATAAATGCTGGGGTTCCAGGCTAATGAGGTCCACACATTTTTCTGGGTTTTACCTTCAGGAGCTCCACCAGGTTATCAGGGAGATAAAATTGGAGGAAAATCATTTCTATGCTTCAAGCAGCAGGAAAGTTTAAGAATTTTGAAGTAAGCTCGGAGCACTCTGTTCTCCTTGGCAAAAGACCTGTACTGAAGGGAAATTATTTTACCATACTCCATCTTGAGTTTTATCAAAATATAATTGATCTGGAAGAATGAAAATATCTAACTCTAGCCTTCCTTAGGCTTTCTGTCTCACCTAATGGAGTAGAGAAAGGAAAAGGGAACACTGAGAAGCACTTGTGAAGATTACAGCCGAGGGACACAAGTTTAAAAAAGATTGAAACCTAATCATAGGAATATAAAAACTTCCTACCTACCACCACATCAGTAAGACTCCTTTTAAAAATAATAAGGGATTAAAGTTGAAAGAACTGCCAGTCTCTGACCTTATTTAGAAGTAAATCTCTCGGTAAACCTAAAGACAACAGGGGAGGCCAAAACAAGGACACTAGATGGAAATTCCAGAAATGAAAAGGAAATTCTAGACATCAAAGGCACTTTAAGAGAAATAAAGAATATCTTTAATGTGCTCATCAGTGGAAAGAATCAGTGAGCTTAAAGAATCTGTGAACTTAAAGATATGTTAAAATAAAGTTGAAAAGCAAAGAGAAAAAGGAATCAAAAAAGGAAAAAGAAATGTAAACAGCTCTTGAGCTACAAAAATAATAATGTCTATTATGTGTGTAATGGTGTATGCATGTGTGCACATGCTTCAGTTAATTTTTGAAGAAAACTGGTATTCATGCAGTTTTGGAACTTGCTTCATTGATGCAGTGTGCTTCTTTTTCAGAAAAATTTGATAGGTCATTATATATTTCATTATTTTATTAAAGTCTGCTCTTCCCCCAGGTCTAGCTTTTTGTGCTTCCAGGATCTCTCAGTCAGCTCTCCCAGCATTTCCCCCAATAATATCTAGGGCAACTGAGCAGTCTTCATGAACCCTCACACTCATCACATCCCATAAAAATGGGACCTTATTGATAATAAGGTTCTCCCACTTTAGAAAAAAAGTGATGGCTTACAAAGCAAATGTACTTGTTATTTTTTATTTTACATATATAAGACATTGTAATCTAGTAAAGGAATGTCTCTGTGTAAGCTTTGTAGACAGAAATTGTGAATCTTGAATGAAATGCCAAATACTAATGTGCAACTCCTGGAACATTCTGCTTTCCATTTTTAGTTTCAGTGAAAGATGAATTTAGAAAACCTTTTCTAGAAATGAGTGAAAATGACAAAATAGCAGGCATATTGCAGATGCTTCCTATTAAGAGTCAGAAAACAAGGAATTAAAAAATGTTGGAAGATGTAGAATATTCTAACCGCAGTAACATTTATAAGACATTTTCTTTAGGTTTCTCATTTTTCACAACTGATATTTTCGTGGAGAGCTATGCATTTTTGGGAGGATATTTATTGTTTTATTATCTGATATGGTTTGGCTGTGTGTCCACCTCCAAATCTCATCTCAAATTGTAATCCCCATGTGTTGAGGAAGGCACCCTGTGGTAGGGGATTGGATCATGGGAACAGTTCCCCCCATGCTATTAAATTTAAATTTCACTGGGCTGTAGACTAATTGAGATAAACATTTAAATTTCACTAGGACTAATTGAGATAAATCTTCATGAAATATTAATGGAAAAAGGTTAAAAGTGAATTAGCTTTTCCTGAGTTTATATTTTATGTCCAGATTTCCATTGATTACTTGGTAAATAGAATATTTGTTTAAAAAGTGGTTTTTGTTTCCTACTCTCCTATTTTGAAGGGAATAAAGGGTGTCTCACTTGGTAGAAATAATATTTACCCATTCCTTTCTCTTTTTGTCTGACAATCTGATTAAGAAGGTACTTAAAGGGCTGGGCGCAGTGGCTCACACCTGTAATCCCAGCACTTTGGGAGGCTGAAGTGGGAAGATCACGAGGTCAGGAGATGGAGACCATCCTGGCCAACATGGTGAAACCCTATCTCTACTAAAAATACAAAAAAAAAAAAAAAAAAAAAAAAAATTAGCTGGGTGTGGTGGCGTGCACCTGTTGTCCCAGCTACTTGGAGGCTGAGGCAGGAGAATTGCTTGAACAATTGGAGGTTGCAGTGAGCCGAGATCGAGCCAGTACACTCTAGCCTCCTGGCGACAGAGTGAGACAGTGTCTCAAAAAAAAATAATAATAATAAAAAAAATAAAAAGAGCTGCCTAAAAAGGAACCATGAAGAAAGTGTGGAGGTCACTTTTTACGGATGGAAAAAGAGACAAGAAATATTAGGATGAGTGAAGTAAAAATGTTTCCATGATGAATGTTTTGGGGGGAAAAGGATGGAAAAAATAAGGAAGCATTCTTTCAAAGGAAAAAATTTGGATTTTCAGATTTTTCTGTCTCTGCCTTAATTATATGGTAGCACCACTTGATTCTTACTTCACTAGAATAAGCTTGGATATGAAAAAAAGAAGGGAGCTATCAGGTTATGTGATGGTCCCACAGTTCTCTTTCTGCTTTTTTTGGTATTACTACTCCTGCCTTGTTCTGCTTATAAACATTGCCCTTTACTAGTGAGAAATATAAGTATAGTTCAGAAGAGACCATCTATCATGGCCCTGAAAATAATCACCTTTCCTGAGATAGTACAATTTTATTTTAGAATAATGGAATACAGAGCTAAATTGATTACTATGTGCTGCTTCCTTGTTTCTTATAGTATCTGTATTTTAAAACATTTTTGGTCAAAATTTCTTATCTTCAAACTCTGCTTCTCTGACAACAGAAAATCTAAAAATAAAGCTCAATTTTAGATTTTTAAGAAACCTATAAGCCTTAAAATATCTTGCAACTTACTTTTCATCTCGCTCATCTATTTTCTTCAGGGAAAATAGCTTGCATATATAGTTACAGCTATAGGCAAGCTATTCATTGAACCTAACTGCTTGATCTCATGATTAACATATATTCAGAGGAACCTTAACACTGAGCTTTTGCTTATAACTATTTCTCTGTGTTGAGTTATTGAAATGTAATTCCAAATTATGTTTATTCATATACATATACATGTGTGCATATATATACACTACGTATTTTATGTACTTAATTTATATATTGTATATAGGGCATAAAGAGTGACTCTGTATTTTATTAGTATTTGATTCTTTTGCCTAGAAATCATAAACATTTATATCTCTCTGATAAGCAGTTACATCTCTGTCAATTTGAGTGGAGTTTTATAAAATTGATTGCCAATATTTTAAAATTTGTGAGTCTCTTTTATGTCTCTTTCATATGTTTTTCTGGGTTTTTTATATTAATTGGATGTTAAAAAGCATGCACTCTGCTAAAATATGTGACTCAAGGTTTTTTCCTTGGGGTAACTGACTCTGGGCATAATTCCTCACGGAATATTAAAAATAGAGGCAACATTAAAGTACTTTTGAAGTCTACTATAGTCCCCTAAAAACATGTAGGATATTACAGTTGTGTTTCCCTTTTGCCTTTTTCTAATATGTACACTTATATTTATTTTTTGGCCCTTAAATCTAAAGAATATTCCTTACTTGGGTTTTTGTAATATTATTTATCTCAATGTAGATCATCATCCTGTTGGCAAAACAGTTTTTTTTATGTTAGGAAAGAAATGCTCTTAGCAATTTCTGTTTTACATTTTAGAAATCCAAAGTTGGTGATAGCAGTATTTGAAGAGAAATGGCATTCTTTGTGATCTGTATGAAATTCCTTTTCTTGCCCATCTATACTCCCTCTGTTGTCTTGAGCCATTTTTTAGGAAGAGGGTGAGAATGAAGAGGTCTCAACTGCCTAACTTAGAAAATACACTACCTCTAGGATGCTGTCAGTCTGTGGATGAGTATGGCGAAGCAATGGGGCTACAACTTTCTCCACTCTGGATTCTAGTGTAAGCTCCTGTTCCTAAAGTGAATACACACAACATTAAGGAAAACTTAAGAAATTCATTGTAGGCTTCAGGTAGTTGACCTAAATCGATATGTACAAGATTTGCATAGATGTAGGGCAAGATAGCTTAGCTACCTGACTGCTTCTTGTCACATCAGGATCGATGGCTTGCAGTTGGTCTTGGATGTGGAATAGTTGGGTTTCATACATGAACATCTTATGCTTCAGTCTCTCCATTCTCTGCCCATGTCCTTCAGTCCTCTCTGTCTAACCTCTTTCCATGGAGTCTGGAACCCCTCACTAACAATCCACACAAATACACACCATTTCCCAGCCACTCTGTTGCTAATCATCCCGTGTGTCTTCCCAGTTTTGTAGCTGAAAGCATCTGCTAAAAGCACTCAGCCTTTTTTTTTTTTTTATTAACTTGATGATTTTCCACTGGTTTGACAGAGAGATGAAGGGTTTTGCTATCTTCTGGCTGTGTTAGGGGACTACAGTGACAACTGTGCTTCCCATTTGGAGAGAGGAAATAGTTGATAGGGCTGGGTAGGGGCTTTCACTCTAGGCAATAGCTTATTTTCGCCCAGAGTATTCTGAAAGCTAACACACTTCCCACTGTGATGATTCATTTATTTCTAAAGGTCCCCATCTGGTCTCTCTGAGAAATTCATATTCTTTCTATTAACGTAACTTTGACCTTATTTGTAACAAACAAATAACTAATAACTCTGGCTTTATTATAACACAAGGGTATCAGCCTTTCCCTGCCCTGGGCTGTGTTAAAAATTGTCTTTTATTAATAGGCAATGAAAGATGCTATGCCTATTTGCTTCTCTATGATTCCTAGATTTCCCTCTGAACAACTGAAGACATGGGAAAGAAATTCACTTCACAAAATCACTTCTTAGAATGTAATTTGCACGAGTGTCCTGAAATTAGTAAGTTAGAAGACATAGCCTGTAAGAGAGTCTAGCTTTCCTCATTCCTATTCTAATCAGTGTGGGTTTTATATTCTGTGTCAAATAGGAATGTTTCCAACATCTTTATGAAATATTTTATTTTTTACAAACTCTCAAGGCAAATCAGAACTAAAATTATAGACGTTGTTATTTATGGATGAAGAACATATACAGAAGAACGTACAAAATTTAGCTCAGAATATCTATGCTGTGTGTTCTTTGAGAATAATGAAGGTTATCTTTGCAGTCATTAATTTCTGAATCTTTTGGGGGCCATTTCTGATTAATGTTGAAAAAATATAAAAGCACTCATGGCTGTTGTCTGGAAATAATGAATGTTTTCTCAAATGGATATGGTTATATATTTTTTAGAAGTAGCCCCAAAAGTTGTGTCTTGTTATGATTTTATAAAAGGGAATTTTACATATTCAACTCTTACTGAGAAAAAGATGCTCAGGCTATTTAGGCTATTTGCAATATTTTGGTAAATAATATGTATCAGAAGCTTAATTATTCTGAATGCTCATATTTTTCCTTTCACCTGTATTCTGATCTTTGCTTCTTCTTCCTTTGATTTATCTGAAGCTTGCTATTTTAGCCATGAATCGCCCACCGATCTGTGTTACCGACACTTGTAACAATTAGGATCATTCATTTCTAATATCTGCGATTTGTGTATCTCCCCTTCCTATCATCTTTCTCTGTATTTCTTGTTGCTTTTTTACTTTTCCTCTTTGTCTATTGCGTGGGCATTATCACTGCCAAATATACTTCTCTTTAGTAACTGCTGCTTCTCTTCTAAGATTTTCTGATATAACTCTATTTGCTTCATTTTGTTGTATGACTTTGTTGTCTTTCCAGGGATCTTAGAGTGGGGAGGAGAGTGATAATAATATTGTATGGTATAGCAATTGTGTCTTATCCCTCTACAAATGAAGTGCCATTAACCATTTTATGAGTTTATTGATTATCTATGGTGTCATGTGCTAGCCACTGTACTAGAAGAGGTCCTACGGTACAAAGATGGACAAATTTTACTTCCTGAAGTAAAAAATCTTATAAACTAAGTTCCAGAGAAATGTCAGATCCATGTAATTGCTTAGTTTGTGATGGCAGATAATTCATAGCCCTGAATCTATTATAATGACAAATTATAGTTCTTTATATCCATTTGTGAGCTGTTGGTGACATTTGAATTATATATGTCAGCTACTCCTTTGACGTTGTTAGAGAGTGAAAGTAGTCTGAAAAGTTAATGTTTCTAAATAGTTAGGAAATGTGTGAGTTCTTGACTTATTTTAAAGATTTTTTTTAATGGAAATCATCTTGTAATATACATCTCCCTTCTGAGATGTGAATGACTTAGTCTAAGATTTGATCTAGAATGTGGGAAATAAAAGGGAACGAGATTTTAATGATAAAAAATTACAAAATAACAATACAAAATGGTGACCAAAGTTATGATTCATTATTTATGAAATAACTATAAAGTGAAAACTGTTTGCATTTTCAAATTGCTTTTCATTGCTTTTGTTTGGAAAATGCAATTAATAGTATTTTTCCATTGCCAGAAAAAAACTTGGTTGACATTTATTAATTGCCTTCTATGTGACAGTTACTATGTGACAGTTACTCCAGCATTGTATGTGTTATATATGTTACTCCATCCTTGATTTACATGCTGTCTCAGCTGAACTATGGCTTTGAAGTCAAATACTAGCTAGTTCTAATATATGCCACATGATGTTATTAAAAATGTTGGAAATAGCTAACAGCAAGTTAAATTTATGGTTTTTGTGTACATGATTGTGAATAGTTAATCTTTTCTTTGTGATTATTTTGTGCACATATCTTAAAAGTAAAGTTTCTGTGGTGGTCAATATTGAGTGTCAACTTGATTGGATTGAAGGATGCAAAGTATCATTCCTGGGTGTATCTGTGAGGGTGTTGCTAAAGGAGACTAACATTTGAGTCAGTGGGCTGGGAGAGGCAGACTCACCATCATTCTGAGTGGGTACCATCTCAGCACGCTAGAATAAAGCAGGCAGGAGAAGGTGGAATGGCAGACTTGCTGAGTCTTCCAGCCTTTATCTTGCTCCTGTGCTGGATGCTCCCTGCCCTCGAACACTGGACTTGAAGTTCTTCAGCTTTTGGACTCTTGGACTTACGCCAGTGGCTTTCCAGGGGCTCTCCGCCTTCAGCCACAGAGTGAAAGCCGCACTGTTAGCTTCCCTACTTTTGAGGTTTTGGTATTTGGACTGGCTTCCTTGCTCCTCAGCTTGCAGGCAGCCTACTGTGAGACTTTACCTTGTGATCCTGTGAGTCAATACACCTTAAAAATTTCCCCATTTACATACACATTTATCCTATTAGTTCTGTCTCTCTAGATAACCCTGGCTAATACAGTTTCCTTTAGGAATAATGGATTCAGATAAGTGTCTCCTCAAATTCTCTCTCTCTCTCAGATACTACAATCCTTTCTATTTCTTTTCTATTCCAGCCAAACCTTGTTTCCCAAACCCTATTTCCCATTTTCCCTCTTTTCCAATGTCAGTGCCAGGTGAAGTATGCAGTATAGGCCTACAAACCATAAGAATTCACAAAAGAGGAGGAAAGCACCTCTGTTTCCTGATTGGTTATTTTCCTCAGACCCTGTCCCTCTTCCATTGCTTCTGTACACCTTAAAGTCCTTGTTCTCTGCTCATTCTCCGTGAGAGCCTGCTGAGATGACGAGTTCCAAAAAAATGTTTACATTTATTTCAATCCCATATGTAATCAAAAATCCTTTGCAATTCATTGTACATGTGAATGTGTGTGTGTGTGTGTGTGTGTGTGTGTGTGTGTGTGTTTATTGCAAATGAGGTAGAAAGTGAATGGAATGACATTTCTGTTGGTGGTAACCAATCTTAGAAAACACCAGGAAGAGATTTTAATGTAGAGAAAAGATTGTAGGGAAAAAAATCTGTAAAAATATATTTACTTCTACAGTGGACCAAGAAAGATACTTTGAGTAGAAACTACTTCAATTCCTATGCCAAAGAATATAAAGTTAATATGGTTTGGCTGTGTCCCCACCCAAATCTCATGTTGAATTTCACTGCCACAATTCCCCCATGTTGTGGGAGGGACCTGTTGGGAGGTAATTGAATCACTGGGACAGTTCTTTCCTATGCTGTTCTCATAATAATGAATAAATCTCACGAGATCTGATGGTTTAATAAGGGGGAGTTTCCCTGCATAAGCTCTCTCTTTGCCTGGTACCATCCATGTAAGTAAGACATGACTTCCTTCTCCTTGGCTTCTGCCATGATTGTGAGGCCTCCCGAGCCATGTGGAACTGTGAGTCCATTAAACCTCTATCCTGTATGAATTACCCGGTCTCTTGTATATCTTTATTAGCAGCATGAAAATAGACTAACAAAAAAGTAGATAATACAGTTCCTATGACACCCAGAAGAGGGTGGTAAGGAACCAGTAAACTAAGATGTGTTCCACTATCTTATTTAAAAATTATTATTTCCTCCTAAATTCTTGAAAAGACATATCTTACCCTTTACTCCATTCACTTCCCCTTGCTGTTGCCATACTGGATCCCTTGCCTGTAACCTTGGATTAACCAATGTGAAATAGGTAGAGTCTTCCTTTCAGGGGCCCAAGAAATGTTTTTTAATGTTATTTCCAACTTTAGAAGTACAGTACATCAGAAGATAACTGGCTGTGTCGTGTTGTTTGAAAGTAATTATCAGGTTCTCCTCCCAAAATATATGTTACACTATTTAACACCATGCCTATGTGTTTACCATTAGAAAATTACTATTTCTTAAAGGCTTTGGAGATTTCAAGCAAATCTTAATAAAAGGGAGATCTTCCTAGGAAACTAATTGCTTAACTGTTTTGTTTTTTAATTAGTACATATGAGTGATGATAACATAACAAGGAACAGATTTCCAAATAATATATCATAAGACATGTCACTGGAGAAGTGATGTCAGCCGCGTGCCAGCATAGCTTTTCTAATTCTAGCTAAATACATTAGGTAGTCATTTCTATATAATTTTTGTTAACTTTATTAAGCTAAATATATAAACTGCACCCTGATTACTAATACTGATATCTATTTAATAAGAATTCAACATAAAGAAATATTTTGAAAATAATAGATACAACTTGAGTAGTTCTCTGAGAATTTCAGTTATGACCATTACTGAATATAACTCATTTTTTGCAATGAGTTAATGCTATTCTGTTTCAAATTTGATCTATTTTCTGTCTTTCCTATGTATCTATCTATCAGTCATGAAAGAGGTTTTAACTACTCATGCACTTAATATTTATGGAACACTTAGTTTGTTCTAGGTACTGTGTTAAGAGTATGGTATTGAACAGTACATATCTAGTAGATACCTTCCATACCCAGGAAATTATACAGATTTTGTTTTGTTACTTGCTAATAATAACAACTTTATCCTGATAATATTGCTCAGCTGCTAGATAAAATATGTTATGACTTCTATTAAAAATACATCTATTTTTTATTATAAAAGAATGACATATTAGTTAATAATAACTTAAACCAAATGAAAAGCATATATATTGAAAAGTCAATGACTCTCCCCACTAAATATTATCCCCCATAATAGTGCTGCTATGAATTCAGTTTCTACCCTTCCAAATACCTTATAAATATATAACAGTTAAATTTTACATAAATGAGATCATACTGACATTGAACTTCATGTTCTGTGTTTTTTACTCAAAATTATGATGAATACTTTTAAAATTTCAGTATGCTTTAATCCTATCAATTACAGCTGTTTCATTTTCACTGATCGTATACCATTCTACTGCCTGGATTGATCATGTCTGGTAGATGTATTTGGGGCTTTTTCTTACTTCTCACTTTCTTAAACAATGGTGAACTGTAACACTGAATTTTATTGAGCCTCTAAATCTTTGCTGATATGTGTCATTCTTTGATTATGAAAAAGCAGGGCAATTTTTTTCTCAGTCAGATCTGTTATCCAATATGTGGCCTAGCACTTGGCTGGTCTGCTGGGTTTCTGTTGTAAATTCACATAATCACTACCCCTTTCTACATCCCCTTTGTATTCTTTCATGCCAGTCTCAGCAGTAAATTTTCCAGGATCTCTTTCCTAATGGTTCTAAGTTATACTCACCCAATGAGAGGCACTTAAAGGATTTTAGCTATTAGAAATGAAATCAGAATTTAAAATTAAGTGGCTTTGGATTGACTTATTTTGCTGAAATTAATCTGTTAATACAAATCAATTTGATGACCCAACTGATTGTGTTTGAAGTCCTGATTCAGTTTGTGTTTATGGGTTACCACTTAATATTTGTAGCAATTCTGCTGAACTCAATCCATAGGGAAGTTTTGCAAATGACAATTTTTAGATAGCTGCCATAAAAA
Source organism: Alouatta palliata (assembly GCA_004027835.1). Taxonomy (NCBI): domain Eukaryota; kingdom Metazoa; phylum Chordata; class Mammalia; order Primates; family Atelidae; genus Alouatta; species Alouatta palliata. Next base: position 4,971 of record PVKV010028099.1, on the reverse strand, counting down.
ACTACCACAAGAAGCAACTTTTAAATTTCTCAGTGATTTCTGCACCTTTCAGATAGTACTTTCTGTATTTTCTCTTTTAGGCTTTTTTTCTTCCTACTGTTAAATTTGTACAAATTGTGTTTATCAGTTGATGTTAGTGACTAAGCATGAAATCTAGCTGCAAGTTGCATTTTCCTATTAATCTCATCTGTTGAAGTGTAGTAAACTTGGCCACAATAGTTTAGTCAGCAAATCCTGGTAAAATAAGAGTTGGTTTAAACCAAGCCGGAATATAAAATTATCAAACAAGTAAAATTTTTTTCTAAAATGACACTTTTTATTTGAACCAGCCAAATACAAACCCTAGAAATCTGTTGGACTGAAATAACTAGAGTATGCCAGAGTCTTGATATTAGTCTCCCAGACTCTAGAACTATGAGAAATTCCTTTTTAGAAACAAATTACGCAGTCTCAGTTATTTTGTTATAGCAGTGCAAAAAGCATATAGAGACATTTATTTTTCTGAGCCCAACTTTGAAAATTTCTGATCAATTTTGGTATATAATATTCATACTATTAACATTTTTCTACAAATTATGTAATGTATTCTCATTTTTCAATGTTAACAAATAAACAAAGGCTTTGAAAATAGAAACTTGGATAAAAATAATTAAAGAAACACAATTAAGTGATTTTTTTTTTTTGAGATGGAGTCTCACTCTGTCATCCAGGCTGGAGGGCAGTGGCATGATCTCGGCTCACTGCAACCTCCTCCTCCCGGGTTCAAACGATTCTCTTCCCTCAGCCTCCTGAGTACCTGGAACTACAGGTGCATGCCACCATGCCCGGGTAATTTTTTTTTTGTATTTTTAGTAGAGATGGGGTTTTGCCATATGAGCCAGGGTGGTCTCCATCTCCTGACCTGTGATCCGCTAGGCTGTGATCCGCTAGCCTCAGCCTCCCAAAGTGCTGGGGTTGCAGGCATGAGCCAGCGTACCCAGCCAAGTTTTAGTAGTGGCAATGACGTATGCCCTTCAGTGCAAGAATGATAGTCTCAGGAGGATGGCCCATTGCCTTGTGCTGTCTCAACTATAGATATATAGTGGCCAAAGGAATCACAGTATAAAGGTTAATAACCACATATAAAAATATGGAATATTAGTATGCAGTGTGTTAGCCACACAGTATGGTTTTATATTTGATATGGTTTGCCTGTGTCACCACCCACATCTCATCTTGAATTGGAGCTCCCATAATCCCCACATATCATGGGAGGGACCTGGTGGGAGGTAATTGAATCATTGGGGTGAGTCTTTCCCATGCTGTTCTTGTGATAGTGAGTAAGTCTCATAAGATCTTATTGTTTTATAAAGGGGAGTTCCCTTGCACGTGCTTGCTTGACTGCTGCCATGTAAGTCGTAACTTTGTTCCTCATTCTCCTTCAGCCATGATTGTAAGGCCTCCCCAGCTATGTGGAAATGTGAGTCAAGCGTCTTTCCCAGGTAAATTACCTAGTCTCAGGTATATCGGTATAGCAGCATGAGAACAGATGAATACAAGGTTAATAAGTTGAAAATCTGAATATGAATATTTGAATAAAAATAGAGAGTCATAGTGCATTTCTGCAGTCAAATTACTCAGTCAAATTACTGAGTATTGTTCATTTTATTTTCTTGTTATTTTCCTCTTGTACTGCATTACAATCAGAGAATATATTCTCTACAAGGGCTGCATATTGCAACATATTAAACTCGTCCATGGTTCCAAGGGTCCTATGAGTGGTGGGAAACAAATGCTAACTCTCTGTAGAGTACCTGTGAGTTAATTTACTTGTGTGTTCCTGATCACTCTAGAACTATTTAAAAAAAATGTGTTTGTCTGTTCCTGTGTTAGTTTGCTGAGAATGATGGTTTCTAGCTTAATCCATATCCCTGCAAAGGACATGAATTCATCCTTTTTATGGCTGCATAGTATTCCATGGTGTACATGTGTCACATTTCCTTTATCTAGTCTATCACTGATGGGCATTTGGGTTGATTCCAAGTCTTTGCTGTTGTGAACAGTGCTGCAAACAAACACTGCATGTTCTCACTCATAAGTAGGAACTGAACAAAGAGAACACATAGACATAGGGAGGGTAATACACACTGGGGCCTATTGGCGGGGGTAGTGAAGGGATAGGGGAGAGAGAGCATTAGGAGAAAATACCTAATGTAGATGATGGGTTGAAGGGTGCAGCCACTATGGCGTGTGTATAGCTGGGCAACAAACCTGCACATCTGTACATGTATCCCAGAATTTAAAGTATAAAAAAATCAGAATATTGGATCCCAAATAAGTCAATCTTATAAATAGAATTCAAGTTTAATAATTTGTAAATATCTGCTTTGTCATTTTTTTGTTGAACTCTTACTGTTTACATATTTTGATGATAGTAGTAATGATTCATAACTGTTATGTATTTCTTATTTATTCAACCCTTGTAAAAATAAATAGGCCATTAATACCTTTGGGAAAAAATGTACTTGCCTTCCATTGGTATTGTGTTTTTTTCAACTTCTTCTGGATTCTGTCAACTGTATAGTTTAATTATCTTATGCATTTTAATGTTGACATTTCATGTAAGGGATACATGTTTTTATATTTTCTTTTAATGTTGTGTCCTTCATAGATAACAAATAGAGTATCATTAGTGCATGCAAGATAAATAATATATAGCTTTTGTGTAAATTAAAGTTTTCTATGTTTGCTGTTTTTTGATCCACTTTGTTGATAAATATAGTGGCTATATTGCCAAGAAGACTGTCATAGTGATAGAAGGTGCACAAATGAATGTATCTTGTTGAATCACTTCGCGTATATTGGCATATTAAGTAATCTTAGTTGGATGTCTTTGATGGGGTTTAGAATATACTACCCCAAAATAGAACACCTTGGCATACTGGATATTATAAGCTGAAGGAATCTGAGAAAGCAGCGGATGTAGAGAGATCTCTCTGACTTTCCCCTGCCCTTCTCCCCTGAATCAGGTCATAAAACTTAGGAAGGATTTTCTCGCCTCCCTGAGGCAGATCATAAGACATGCTTTTCTATACCTGGAGTAATGGAACAACCTTAACTCTGAAGATGAAGAGTCAGAAATGAATCTGAACAGTCAGACTTTACTATTTCCCCCAGTTTATTACTATTAGATCACACCTTTTTTCCATGTCATATTTCTCTATGACTATCTACTCTTCATCAAATCTACTATAAAAAACATTCAAGTTTAACTACTTATTTTAGGTCTTCATTTACCCATAAAGACTCCTATGTCACATAAAACTTATATTAAATAACTGTGTATATGCTTTTCTGTTGATAACCTGTCTTTTGTTGTAAGGGCCCCAGTTGTGAACCTAGAATGGGTAAAGAAAAATGACATTTTGTCTCTTCTACATCTGCATCATTTAAATACACTTTGGAAAGTGAAATATATAGGTGTATGTGTATGTATATGTATATATACACCTATGACATGTATAAATAAACATGTAACAACACACAGTGCCATTTTCGATGATTTTCAGGATATGATATAAGTAATGTAACTAGAAATCTTATCTCTGAAGATATATGGGTATTTGTGTTAAAAGGTTTTTGGAATCCTGGAGAAACATTTGTTGAGTATATTTTTTAGGGATAATGGATACATTATAATTGAGATTTTGTATCTGACTTGTTTGATCATCTTGACCTGCCATATATAAAGCACTGTAAATATTCAATTAAAATCTATCTTGGAAGTGTCAATCCTTTATACTTCAGGGGTCAGGGAAGGTAGAGGTAAGCAAAGTTATCTGCAACAGTATAGTGATTGTTTCTAAAGATTGCTAAGATAATTTAAAGATTCATGGATGGTGAAACAGAATAATGTAAATGTTACTCATTTTCCAATTTCAGATTCAGTTTTTGTGCTTTTTCTTTATTCTGGATTTCTCAGGGCATTGTGTGCAGTTAGTTAGATGTGCTATATAAGAATTGAGTAAACATTAGTTGTTCTTAAGTGAAAGGAACAGTTTTCATATCCACAAGTCTCTTAAATTTGTATCCTCATTTATTCTTTATAGTGGAGATAATTAAGATCAAGGCTTGTTCTAAATAGTAAGTTATTAGAAATGGCATAAAATTTCAGAAGAATCACATTGAAAATTGGGAAGATTCAGGTACGTTTTTGACTTGGTCAAGTCATGTGGGTTATCTTGGGGTCCTTGGATTTTTGTGAGTGGAATTGCAAAACATGAAAGTTGGAATTGATCATTCTATGGATTCTACCAAATCTCTATATTTACGAACATTACCACAATCTTTATACTAATCCTATAAAAACAATAGCAGCATTTCAAAAATGAAAAATTTCTACTTTGAATTTCTGAGAAACTACATAACTTGCATGATCTACTAGGAACCTGTAGGTGCCAGAATTTAAATCTAGTCCTGTCCTCAATCCTAAGCCTATGCTCAAAACACTATTCATTACTAATTTTATAACTTTATGGCCCATAATTTTGGGACTTGCCATCCTTAGTCTCATTTGTTCTTATCATTCACATTCTTTAATATTTGTTTAAATAAGAGAAACAAATGTGCAGTGGAGTTTTGTTGTTGTTGTTGAACCCTCAATCACTTAACTTACTTTGATTATTTTAATTTTCCTTGCAGTGATTCAAAGTTAAAAAAAAAAAAAAAAAAAAAAAAAAAGCCGGGCACGGTGGCTCACGCCTATAATCCCAGCACTTTGGGAGGCCGAGGCAGGTGGATCACGAGGTCAAGAGATCGAGACCATCCTGGTCAACATGGTGAAACCCCGTCTCTACTAAAAATACAAAAAATTAGCTGGGCATGGTGGCACGTGCCTGTAGTCCCAGCTACTCGGGAGGCTGAGGCAGGAGAATTGCTTGAACTCAGGAGGCGGAGGTTGCGGTGAGCCGAGATCGCGCCATTGCACTCCAG
>PVKV010028098.1:0-25460 GCA_004027835.1 Alouatta palliata | reverse complement strand
GACTGGGGGGCAGGACTGGGTGGGTGGGGACTGGGGGGGCAGGACTGGGTGGGCGGGGACAGGGCTGGGGGCAGGACTGGGTGGGTGGGGGCTGGGCTGGGGGCAGGACTGAGTGGGTGGGGGCTGGGCTGCTGCCTCCTGGCCCACCTGATACTCAGCTCCTCCCTCCCTGACCTTGGCCCTAGAGGAGATGCTCCCCGCCCACCCCCTAGGCCTTTCTTTTCTGGATACTACAAGAGTGGGTGCCCAAGAGGAGCTGCCATGGAGCCTGAGGGATAGGGGAGTACAGTGTGTGGGATGCAGCGCATGCCGGGGTCACCTCCATGCTGCCACAGACCCAACTGCTGCCTGATGGGGAAACTGAGGCTCAAGTGCATGGGAGCCCACCAGGCACAGCCAGAGGGTGGCTGGGTGGGTTCTGAATCCTGAGTCCAGGCTCTGGAAGCTGCGGCAGAAGCCCTGGAGGCCACGCGTGCCCTCTAGTCAGGGCCCCACTGCACTGAGGCCCAGCCTCGCCCTACAGGGCCTTGCCCACCTTCCTCTCGCTGTCCTGGGAGGGGAGGCACCCTTGTGCCTGGTTAACTACTCGAGATTATCGTGGCGGGTATAAAGTCCATGATTGTTTACTCAGCAAATTCAGTTTTTACAAGCATGTAGGCTTCAAAGCGCAACAAAGCACTAATTACCCAATTAATCAGCAGTTCACAAGTAATTAGGTCACTGCAACCAACGCCACAGCCTCCAGGAGCTGCAGGTGACTGAGGCCCTGAGCAGACGCCCAGCTGGAGCCAGACTCGCCCTCGCCCCCTCCCATGGTGCCGAGACCCCGTCGCCCCCCCGCCATGGCGCTGAGACCCCGAAAACCCTTCCCACAGCACTAAGACCCTGTCGTCCCCTCCCATAGCCCTGAGACCTCAAAAACCCCTCCCATGGCGCTGAGACCTCACAATCCTTCCCACGGCGCTGAGGCCCTGCTGCCCCTTGAGCCATGTGCCACGCCTGCATGGGCGCTCAGGAGAGGCTATGCCACACAGCGGCCCTGTGGCCATCACCGCCAGGGAAAGCTCTGGGCTCGGTGGCGCCCGATGGAGGCCCCAACTCTGCAGCCGGCATAGCCGCACTCACCTTGGGCAGCCCCTGACCTCCAGTCCAGGCCCCTGAAGACAGGTCTCTGCAGCAGACAGCAGGCTTCCCAGGGCTGGGGATGGGAAAGGGGAGCCCTGCGCGGCTCGCACCACTGCCTCTGGCCCCAGGACCTAATGAGCATTTCTGGACTTTTCCTGAGAGCTGCTGAGAGAGCCCAACTGAGGGGCCTGGAAAGCCCCCCATTGGCGAGAATGTGGGGCTGGATCCCTGGTCAGGAGGAGGGGCAGCTGGAGAACGACCCTCCTAGGCCCCTTCATCTCAGGGTCTCCTAGAACCAGACTCACCCCTCCCAGACCTCTGGGTCACAGGGTGTCAGCCCAGCACCCAAGTTCGCTCTGACCAGTGGTCAGGGTGTTGCCCCAGTGCTCTTCCCCAGTCCCGGCCAGCCTGGCTCCTCCCAGCACTCAGGGCTCTGCAGGCCACCCCCTACAGCCTGGCTCACCCCCAGCACTCAGGGCTCTGCGGCTGAGTCCCCTCAGCCCCAGCTCAGCACGCAGGGCTCTGCAGCCCCTTCCTGCAGCTCTCTGTGCAGCGGTGGCCCCAGCGTCTGCACACGTGTGTGGCCAGCTCCTGCAGGGCCCTGACCCCACCCTGTGACGATCTCCCATCAACCGCTCGTTTGTCATCCACGGTCTCTTCTGCCCTCTGTTCCCGAGGGCACACAGGGTCTACTTAGCCTGAGACTTGGCAGGCAAACTCATGGGCGGCCTGGGCGCCCAAGTCCGCACGGCCCACAGCCCCAGGCTGTCGTTGGAGGAGACAAAACTGTCCTCATGGTGTTCCCAACTGTCACAACAATTGGGGCACTAGGTGCAGGTGGCAGTCCCCAGGGGAGCACTGCCCTGCCCCAGTGCAATTCCAGAACGTTCCCTCGGACATCTGCAGAACTAGAAACCTGCTTAGCACCACCTGCGACTTGAGCCTAAATGCTCTAAAATGCACGAAATCACCTTTAATTTCCTCAAGTCTCAACTGCCACAAATAGCGGGAAACATCGGGACCAGCATTTTAACCGCAATGCCCAGGGACTCTGGCCGGGGAGCACCCGCCTCAGACAACCTCACCCGCCTCACACGGCTCACCCTCCTCGCCCGCCTCACCCTCCTCGCCCGCCTCGACCACCACGCCTGCCTCAGCCGCCTCAGCCACTCTGGGCTCAGCCCAATTCACACACGGTTAGGGAACCACCTCACTCAGAACAGCTTTCCATTTTCCGCCTGAGGGCACCTCCTCCCGTCAACTACACGTCCTGGCCACATGCTCCGGTGGCTTCACACCCAAAGCAGAGGGCACCCGCCACACAACAGGCAGCCAGGGGCGCATCCCTAACCCTCTGTCCTCACATCCTGTCAAGCGTGGCCACCAGGGACCCCGAGCTCTCACCCTCCAGCTGTCTCCACACAGCAAGGAGTTCCTGGTGACAAGAGCCGGTCACCAGCCACTTCCTCCGCGCCCCACCGCACGCCAGCCTGCAGATCCCCGAGTGCCCACCAGAGCCCCTGGCCCTACAGGCATCACTGCCACCGTTACCGCAGGCACGTGCACAACCCGGTCATATACTCGTGTGCAAAGTCACCATTACATATACATGTGCACAGCCACATGCCTGTTTATGTGCACATGTACACTCAGCCATGCATGCACACGCAGTTACATATACATATGTGCACATGGCAACACACATCACATACACACGCATGGTCATGGACACACGTGCACTCACAGTCATGGACACACGTGCACTTACCCACATCCATGTACACATGCACTCACCATCATGTACACGCATGCACTCACACCATCAGGTACACACACCATCATGGACACACGTGCACACAGTCATGGACACAGGTGCACTCACCCACAGTCATGTACACATGTGCACTCACCATCATGTACATGCTTGCACTCACACCATCACATACACCATGGACACACATGCACAGTCACGGATAGATGTGCACTCACCCACAGCCATGTACTCTTGTGCACTCATGATCATGTACACGCATGCACACACTATCACAGACACACATGCACACATCATCACACATGTGTACTCACAGGCATATACGTGCACACACCATCACATACACATATGTACTCACACTCATGTACATACGTGCATACACCATCATATACACATGTGCACACACCATCACAGACACACGTGTACTCGTGTACATACGTGCATACATCACATATGTGCAGTCATGAACACGTGTGCACTGACCATGTACACGCATGCACACAGTCATGGATAGATGTGCACTTACCCACAGCCATGTACACTTGTGCACTCATGATCATTTACACGCATGCACACACCATCACACACGTGTACTCACTCATGTACATACGTGCAAACACCATCACATATGTGCAGTCATGAACACATATGCACTGACCATGTACACATATGCACACACCATCACGTACACACGTGCACACACCAGACACGTGCACTCACCATTATGACGTGCACTCATCGTCATGTACTCACATGCAATCACACCACGTAGACACGTGCACACACCATCAGACATGTGTACTCACTCATGTACATACGTGCATACACCATCACATACACACGTGCCGTCATGAACACATGTGCACTAACCATGTACACGCATGCATTCGCACCATCACATACACATGTGCAGTCATGAACACACATGCACTCACCATCATTGACACACATGCACTGACCATCACGTACACACATGCACTCACGTCATCACATACACACGTGCACACACCAGACACGTGCACTCACGATTATGACATGTGCACTCACCGCCACGTACTCACATGCACTCACACCATCACGCACACACGTGCAGCATGAAAATGTGCACTGATCGTCATGTACACACATGCACTCACACCATCACGCACACAGAGTCAACACACGTGCACTCACCATCATAGACACACATGCACACACAGTCATGGACACACGTGCACTCACCATCACGGACACACATGCACTGTCATGTACACACATGCACTCACACCATCATGTACACACCTGCACACACATGTGCACTTATCCACAATTATGTACAGATGCACTCACACTGTCATGGACATGTGCACAGACATGCACTCACCATCGTGGACACACATGCACAGTCACGTATACGTGCACTCACATTATCATGGACATGCACGTACAAACACAAGACTCCTAACCCCTGGCCCTTCGAGCCTCCCCTCTACGTCTCTGCTCAGCTGATTCTCTGGGGGTCCTGCACCCCCTGGGCCTAGAGTGCCTGGGGCACCCCCAGCCCAGCCTAACTTCACTGATACTGGCTGCATTTCGCTCCTGTTCCTCATCTGTCTGGGACAGCTGGGGTCTGGCAGCCAGTGCCCACACACCTGTGGGTCAGCTCCGAGGCCTCTTCACACCCGACCCAGCACCTCGGGAACCCTGCACGCCCAGGGCCAGGCTGCAGCCCCATCCCGCCTCAGAGGCCTCTTCACACCTGAACAAGCACCTCAGGAACCCCACATGCCCAGCGCCAGGCTGCAGCCCCGTTCTGCCTCAGGGACCTTACGGGGTTTCCCTCTGTCTCTGCCGCTGCGTCCCTGCGGCAGATGGCGTGTGGATCTCACATCCACTCTCCTCTCTCTCATTAGCGTCCCTCCCAGCACAGCCACGGCTGGGGCCAGAATAATTAATGAGGCTGTGTCAGGGAATGAATAAAGGGTGCCCCCCTACCCCGGCCCCGAGCACACGGCTGACCTTTCCCAGAGCTGACGGTATTAATATATTCTCATGTTGTCAGGCTCAAAGTGCTAACTGCCTCATGAATTATTTATCGACACAAAAAGTCTTAACCAGAAACAGTGTTAACATTAATTCCTGACCCTGGTGTCACAGCGGCCTGGCCTGTTCCACATAATTGGATTTCAGCTCGACAGGCGGCACGGGCTCCAGCCTAGCCCTCTCCACCAGGGCTGCACGCCACCACCTTCACCCTGGAACGCGCCACCCATGCTGCCCTCCTTGGTCAGGCACCTCCCTGCATGTGGAGCTGTCCTGCCTGGTGGTGGCTGCAGCCCCTGGGGTAGAGGGGCTGTCCCTGTCAGCACTGGAGGGAGCTGTGGGCAGGGCAAGAGGCAGCACAATGACCTCCCCAGGGCCCAACCCCTCCCCTGGAACCTTGGCTGGGTTGGGGGGCCTGGACCTGAAGAATGTGTTGGCAATGGTGCCTGCCAGCCTGGCTAAAGGTCTGGGAGGGCCAGCCAGTTGCCATGACCTCAGGCCACCCACACCCAGCAGCCCAGGCATGTGAGAGAAGCTATCCTGAACCCTCCACTCAGCCCAGCCGCCAGCCACAGTCCCCGGGAGACCCCAGTGAGCACAGCGCAGCAGAGAGGAGCCACCGTGCTCAATTCTGACCCACGAAACAGGAGATAACAGAGGGTGTGCCCGATGCAGGGAGTGAGCCTTCTGTGGGCACATGTGGGGCAGGGAGGCGGCTGGGGTGGAAAGGGCGGACAGAGCAGGGACCAGACCCCGCCCTGGCAGAGGATTTGACATGTGCAGCTGACGTCTGGGTCTCAGCTTCTGCACCTGCAGACAGGGCCAGGGCCAGGCCTCTTCACTGATGTCGCCCGATGGGAATTGCCTCGGCTTCTGCACCTGCAGACAGGCCAGGCCTCTTCATGGAGGTCGCTTGGTGGCAATTAAATACCACAGCTGGAGGAATCAGGTGATTTAAGTGCCATGGAGATGAAGGTGTCTTCACTCAAACACTCCCTTCATGTGAAGCCCGACAGTGCATGTGACACGTGACATCCGGTCCCTCCCCGCAGCCCACAGATGCCAGGCCCCAAGTGGGGGTGGATGGCAGGACAGCCACCTCCCAGGACCCCGAGTCCCTGCTGCCCCTGTGCTGACCTCCCAGGGCTGAGGGGTGCTCTGCCTGGACTGCTGGAACGAGCCTGCCCCTCTCAGCACCGAGGGAGGGGGTACAGCCCCTTTGTCACTTAGCCTGGGGTGCACAGCCTCCCGCCCCCCATGGCCCGGGGCCCCCGCCACCCTCCCTGCTCACCCCTGCACCCCTTCATGGCCCAGCTCCCCCACACCCTCCCTGCTCCCTCACCCAGTGGTGCCCGCCCGCCCGCCTCAGGCCCTGAACACACAGGTTTTCCCCTGCCCAGACGTCCTCGTCTGGCCTCTTCTGAGATGCTGCCCCAACTCGGGGCCCCATTTTCCTTCCGACCTGGCAGGGGCTGCTCTCTGCAGTCACGGCCGTTTACGGAACATTTCTCTCTACACTTGGAACGGCAGCTCCCTGAGGGCAGGGCTCTTGTGTGACATGCTCCTCACGCCCCAGGGCCTGGCACAGAGCCCAGCCCAGAGTCAAGCTGTGCTCAGGCCACTGCTCTCGGACACATGATCACTGTGGTGTGGATGGACGGATGGGCAGGCGGACCATGGGGACAGGCGGTGGTTAAGTGCGTGGACATGGGTGCTTAAAGATGGACGAATGGGTGGGTGGGCACAGGCGGTAGCCATCACAGGCGAGGACACAACCCAGCCCCCACCCCCGCTGTCCCCACACGGCAGCGGGGCCCCAGCAGCGAGCCTTAAAGACTCTCCTATGCTCCGTGGTTGGGAGGAGACCACCGCTGTGACTCCAGGGAGAGGCTGACGGGTTTTTACTGCTTTTGTACAAATAATGGCTGCCAAGAAGAGGCCCAAGGAGCCTCGTAACGAATGTCATAACCTGCCTGGTAAAGACAGTGCTGGTACCAGCCCTGGCACAGAGGGGTGTGGCGGGATCCTGGCGGCTGGCGGGCATACACAGTGCCCACCTAGCTGGGTCTCTGCTCCCCCTCCTGCCCACGTCCTGGTCTCACTGTCCCAGGCCTGTTCCCAAGCATCCAGGCAGGCTCCCTCCTCAGGGGCCTCGGGGCCTCTCACCTGCCCCTCTGCTCAAACCTGTGCCTGATTCGGCCAGCCTGGCGCCTCATCCTGCCCACCTCCCAGCCTCCCTGTCCAGGACCTGCCCCTGCCACCGACCTGGCCCTGCCTCCTGCCCTCCTGCACTGAGCTTAACACCCTGAAGGGAGCAGGGACTCCCGGCTTCTTATCTTCCTCCCCCATGCGCCCACCCTGGCCGTGGCCATGCTCAGCACACACCGGCTAGAGGGGAGGCGAGGGTGGATTTCTGTATAGCTCAGTGTGTGCAGGGTGGGCGTCAGCAGGGTCAGGAAGGGCCTGGGGGGCTGCGGCCAAGTTGGCGTTACTGGGGGCAGAGGGCATATGGGCATCGCCACACTGGCGGTTCTTCTCAGTGGGGACAAGGGGCTGGTGGCAGCCTGGCAGGCCCTTGTGGATCCTCATTCGTCTAATGAGTTCCCCAGCGCCCTGCCAAGCTGGAGTTGGTCCTGCGTCTGTCTTACAGCGATGACGGTGGCCGAAAAGGCCACACCACACACTCGGGACAGAAGCTGCTGAGGATGAGCAAGGGCTGGGGCTTTGCCGGCCACCAACGTGGGCAAAATTAAACCACTTTAAGGACAGTTCATAAAATCACACCAGGTGACGAATGTCCGTGCCGCTCAGCAACACAGGAGGCTGCTGGCCTGGCTGTGGCCGCTCCTGAGGCCACAGTCACAGACATGCAGGCAGCAAGGGGTGTGCACGTGCAAACACGCAACGCCACGTGGCCACAGGCAGACAGGCAGCGAGCATGCAGGGTGTCCTGAGAAGCCTGCAGCACACACACACACACACAGGTCTCACACACACATACGTGGGTGCACTTACACACACAGAAGCCAAGGGAGGCACACGTGACCCTGCTCGACAAGGCAACGCATAGACCCACACAGCCCACCACAGGAGTGCCACGGACACAAGCTGCACACAGGACAGTCACAGATCCACCTACACGCTCACGCACGCTGTGTGCACACACACAAACACATGGACACAAATGCACACACATGCAGACACAAGCACACATGCACACATATGCACGCACGCATACGCAAACACGTGCACACGCACACATGCACGAACACACACACATGCACATACATAGACGCACACAGCAGCCCCACCCTAGGGAGCACCTCGGAAATCTGAGGGCTGTAGGGAAATGCCGAACCCCAACCAGTGGGCCCCAGATCCCAGCGAGATCCAGACCCTCACCGGGGGTCCTCCTGCTCCCGGCCCCTGCCCTGCTCCTGGGCATGCACCCCCAGGCCGGTTCTGGGTCCTTCACCCCTGGGGGGTCTGACCTCAACCTGCCTCCAGCCTGGGGACGTGTTGTGGGAAGAGCACTTCTGAGGAGGCCGGGCATCTCCCTGCTGCCTGCCTGGAGCCTGGGCTCTCCCCTGCAGCCCCCCACACGCCAGACACAAGTGGCCCCCAGGGCTGACAGCATGGGAGACCAAGGGACCCGCTGGACCAGGGCCCTGCTCACACACTGGCAAACACAGGACCATCTGCAGCCCTCGGGGTCCTCCTGGCTCCTGTGGCTTGGAGGGGACCCCATCCCCAATGCAGCAGGCCAGCCCCACCCACAGCCACCGCCATCTGTCACTTCGGTAGTGGGGGTTAAGCTGCAAGCAGCTGACAAGGTAATGATGGGCTTTCTCAGAAAACACAGACAGAGAGCTTTAGGGAGAAGACTTGAATAACGAGTGGAGACTCAAAAGCAGAAGGGCACCTCGGGGCTCAGTGTAGAGACACCCAGGTGCCCTAGGGGCCACAGATCCGCTGGGGTGGCCACAGGAGTTTGACACGCGCACACCTCACCTGCAACAGGGGGCAGAACCCACTCTCCAGCGCATAAGACCCAGCCCCCATTCTGATCCACAGTGAGCTGGCACTCAGAGACGCCACGAACATCCTCAGTCTGGCACCTATGCCGGCCACAGCCCTCCTCTGCCCATGGAGTCTGCATGGGGGGGATGGGCTCACAGCACCCTCACTTGGCCAGGTGCCTCCCAGTGGCCGGGGCCAGGTGGCCTCGGCCCTTTTCCAGACTCGGACCCCGAGCACGCACTACAGGAGCCGGGCTGTCAGAATGTGGCTGATGGCCTGCCCAGAACAGCACAGGGAGAAGGGCAAGGGAACACCATCATAATCATGACCCCTCTGAGGAGCTGCCCCCACGCACAGACGACAAAGCAAGGCTGCCAGAGGCCCCGTGCTGCACAGGAGGAAGGAAAGCCCCCAGGAAGAGGCCCCTTGGGCAGGCGGCTGCTCCAGGAACCGTTGCCCAGAAGTGAGCTCCAGCCACCCCAGGTCAACAGCTCATGGACTCTGGGCCAAACCAGGTGAGAGGCCAAAGGCAGAGCCCACAGTGGCAGAGCTGAGCCCAGGGTGGCGGAGCCCAGGGTGGCAGAGCCCACAGTGGCAGAGCTGAGCCCAGGGTGGCAGAGCCCAGGGTGGCAGAGCTGAGCCCAGGGTGGCAGAGCAGAGCCCTGGGCTTTAGACAGAACCTCAAGCAAGAGGGCAGCCTCCCTGGGGTGGGGTGTGGAGGGTCCAGCTGAGCCCCTGCTGTGACCCAGCCATGTGGCCGATTCCTGCCCTGGACCCCGAAGGGTCCAGGGATCATGGGGTCCACTCCCAGCCTGTGGCCACACCACACATGTGGCTCCCTCGCCACCTCCTGTTCTGCCAGCAGCAGAAGCCATGGGACAGAGAGAGTGGGGGGCTGTCCCCCTGGGCCTGGCCACGCCAGGTCACTAATGGGCTAATTACATGCCCTGTAAAGCTGCTGTGGTTCAGTGAGCCTCTCCAGCCCTGGATCATGCAGGGGCTGCGGGGATGACGTGGGCGGAGTCCGCCCCCCAACCCCCACAACGAGCCGAGCAGGCCGTCAATCTGCAGAAACGGCTCTTATGGAGCTCTGGGTTTTATGATGTCATTAACGTTCCTCCTGATACTTAAAGGGAAATAAAATCAAGTCTTGAGGAGGGGCAGGGCTGCTCCTCAGGAAACAGCGGTGCTGAGGGCCAGGGAGATGGGGCTGGGCCTCCAAGTCCGGGGCAGGGGCCGGCGCCCAGGCTCCCAGTCCAGAGGGAACAGCAATGCTGAGGGCCAGGGAGACGGGGCTGGGCCTCCAAGTCCGGGGCAGGGGCCGGCGCCCAGCCTCCCAGTCCAGGCACACCTGCAAGGAGCCCTCCACCGTGCCACGCGCACCCACATGGAGGCAGGTGCACCCACGCTCTTCCCCCACTCCCTGCACACAGGCGTCGCGCAGGCTGCACGCGGGTCTCCCTGCTGGCCACAGGGTGCCAGCTCCCTGGGCATTGTCCCGCAGTGCCCACCCGGCCCGGGCCCAGGCCTCTCTGTCCAGGGTGAGGCATGTGCTGGTCAGGGCACTGGAGGCGGCTGCTCACACACGGGAACCTCCCACACGAAATGTCCCAGGACCCCAGGCTCCTGTCGGGGCCACAGCCACAGGGCCAGCCTGTTCCCCTGGGGCAGCATGTCAGCCTGGGGGCCCTGGCAGACCGTAAGCAGGACGCTCCCCCGAATCTTTGCTCCGGAACTTGTCCACCCACCACCAGCCCCATGGTGGTTGAGGCCAGAAGCAGTCTGGGGCTCCAGAGGGAGGTGGGCATGGGACAAGGCGAGCCAGGTTGCGGAGCCTCGGACAGGTGAGATCGGGGCCCCAGGGCGACAAAGATGGTGGGGGGGGTGCTGGGGGACTTACGGAGTAGCCTCTCCCCGAGACCGCCTGCGCAGAGCTCTGCAGAAGGAAGGAAGGACAGTCAGTGACGCTGTGGCTCTGACCCCAATTCCTGGGGATGCACCTGGCCGCCTGCCCTGCAGCCCGGCAGCCCACAACCAAGCTGAGTGCTTGTCCTGGGCGGGGACAGGTCCAGATGCCCAGACCCAAGACCGCCAGTGAGACGTCCTCCCAGGCAGGGGCCACCAGGGCAGAGGCCTTGGGGAAGAGGACAGAGCTGGGCATCATGGTGGGGTCCTCCCTAGGGGCTGCCATCCTCCTGGCCCAGTCAGTGTGAGGCTCTCCTGCTCTGGGGTCCAAACCCGAGGAGGCTCCCACGGAGATGCCCTTGGCCAGTTTCTTGCCCCCAAGAGGGAAGGCCCTGCCAGAAACGCTCCTCAGAGGAGGCAGGAAAACCTGGGGGAGGCCAGCCCGGGGCCCCAGCTTCTGCTGACCTCCCTCCGTGCCCACCCACCAGAGGGGTTTGCAATTGCAGGACTTCAGGGAGGGTGTCCTGGCTGGTCAGGGAAGGCTTCCTGGAGGAGGTACCAGACGGACCCCTCCAAGAAGGGTTCACCACAGGGGCCTGACCTGACAGGGTGAGGGGAATGGCATCTAGGGGCCCTGAGGGTTCACTGCAGGGGCCTGACGGGGAGTGGGAATGGCAGCTGGGGGCCCCTCAGACATCAGGGCACGCTCTGGTCTGGAGGGCTGCTGGGGGACCCCCGATAACACTCGGTGGGGCTCCCGCTGGTTTGAGTAGGTATTGTGAGGCCTTCAGGACAGAGCTGTGGGTCACATCAGCTACACGCCAGGTCTCCCTCAGCAGGAGGGTGGGGAAGCAGGCTCAGAGTTGCTGTAGCGGATGGGGCGGTCACTGAGCTGGGCAGGGTGAGGCTGAGGACTTGGGTACTTGGCATGGCTGAGGCACACGGAGAGGGTCTAGAGCAGCCTGGGAAGTGGGGGGCAGATGTAAAGATCCAACACCCCCTCTGAGGGGCAGGGGCAGAGGAGGAAAATGGGGGCTATGGGGCCAGCTGAGGGCAGCCCCCCACTGCCCCGAATGGATCCATGACCCCACTGCAGTCAGAGAGGACATCCCCATCCCTTCCCCAGACAGACCTGCCGGGGCCAGGTCAACTCGAGGGGCCCCAGGGTGTCAGAGGACAGAGCCCAAGGCCCTGGGTCCCGATGGGCCCACCCGCCAGCTCCTGGCTGCCAGAGGGTGGGGGCCTTCGTCGCCCTGAGTTTCAGCCTCAGCCCCGGCTGCTGTGTTGTGCTCAGAATGTGACCTCGTTCACCCAGGGCTGGCAATCAGAGGACGAGCCGGGGCAGCAGTGGCCCAGATAATTCTCGGCCTATTTCCCATCTGGTGGCGACAAGCAGGGAAGCTGGGCAGTGAGGCCTCCACTTAAACGATACTGAGACGCCTTGGGTTCCATTCAGGCCCGCAGGAAACCCGCCCACTGCCCCTCACCTGCAGGAGCTGGGGAAGCGGTGCCAATGGCCTCCTCCCGGCCAGGTGGGCTGCTCCGCCTTCACCACAGCCCCAGCCCAATGCGCCCACGGCCACGCTCTCAGGGGACAGCCCCGTTACTGGCCAAATCCTGCCTGTGAGCCCACGTGTGGGTGTCCCAGCCCCCCTGGGGACCTGGTGCCCAGGGCCTCTCTCAGGGACACGGAAGGTGTGTCTTCTTGACCCCAGTCAGCATGTGCCCCCGCCTGGCACAGGCACACCAATAGGCAGGCCGGGATGCTCGGCCCAGACCCACTCGGGGTGAGAGAAGCACCTTCCACTGACATGGAACAAACCCTGGCTCCTGCCGCCCGCCACACTCCGCCAGTCTCCTGTCCCAGCCCACAAGGTGGCTGGGTGTCCCCTGCAGCAGGACAGGAGCCACTGCAGCCCAGGCAACCCCAGTGGCAGCCCCGGCGCGCCTGTCTTGAGGCTCAGCCGCCATCTGCCTGCCCTCCACCCTCAGGGCCAGCTCATCGTGTTCTTCATTTAAATCCCTCCTAACAGGGAAAGTCCTAATGAGTAAAAGACCCTGCTTTAATGAAGGCAAAATGCTAACGGCTAAAGCACAGCCTTCCTGGGAGATCGGGCCCCTGACCAGGGGCTTCCGGACAAGCAGCCCACACTAAGGCAGCTCTGAGCACGAGCAGCTGGGTACTCACATCACTGAGTGGCTCTCGGGAGCTGCTCCACCGGGAGCTGGTGGCTTCGAGGACGCTGTCGTCATCACTGTCCCGGTCGCCCCCTTTGGACACGGTGACCTTCATCTGGGACAGAGAGAGACACCGTCTCAGGCAAACCCCCACCTCACCGCATCTGCATCGAGGACCCTGGGCTACGGCTACACGCCCGCTCCTGGCACGCAGCCCCGAGCCCCGACAGCCACTTGGCGCTCTGAGACGTGATGCGTTGCCGAGGGTGAGCCGGGTCCTGGTCTCGGGGTGGGGGCAGTGGCAGGGCAGAGCTCTGCAGAGCCGGGAAAGCCATCCAGGATGTGGATGACCCGCCCGGGAAGCGCCCCGTGCTCAGACCACCCCCTTCTGCAAGCCGCTGACTCTGAAGACATCCTGGGGGTGCTGGGGACCACGGGCAGGGCCTCCGCCACACCCTGGCCTCTTCTCAGCCCCAATGGCCAGGCCACACCCTGGCTGGGTAGCACCACCACCCCATCTGGCTGCACAGGGCTTGAGATCTCCAGGCTGAGCCTCGGTGCCACCCCCTGCTTCTGGCTGTGCCCACACCACCTCCTTTGGGAGGCACCATCCCAGGGCAAGCAGCAAGGTGGGTGGTGGGACCTGCGCATCCCTGGCTGTGTGAACCGTGGGCCACTGGCCAGCCTCCCCGTGCCTTGGTTTGTTCACCTGCAGAGGGGGTGGCCACACTCAGTGCCCCCCGCCACCACCTCTGATGCCAGCCAGCCAGGCACTGCTGTGTGCCAGGGTCTGGCCCCGGCGCTTTGCTCGCACTCACATTTGCTCACACAGCAGCCCCGAGTAGAAACTATCTTCCTTTACATTTCACAGACGAGAAACCTGAGGCACAGACAGGTTAAGTGGCCAGGCAGGAACTAGACCCAGAGCCTTGCATGTATTTCTTTTACTTGGAAATAAATTCAAACCTGCACAAAGCTGAGGGAGGTAAGAGGCCAGAGGTCCTGCTGACCAGCGCCCAGCAGGGACGCCCCTGCACAGCCGCTTCCAGCCTCCCATGGAGGCCCCTCCGTCTCCCTCTCTGGCCACCTTGATCTGGAACAGTTCTGCACCTTGTGGTGACTTGCCCAACACGTCTGGGCCCCTAGACCTTGCAACCCGGGGCCCCTGGTGAGCCCCTTCACATTGAGTCATCCAAGTCAGAGCATGCCTGGCCCCAGGAACCTGTCCAAGTCAGGAGCGTCCCCTGAAAGCACCCCAGCCCTGGGGTGCTCGTTGGACTGGCTGGTGTGGCTGGGTGCAGCCATGAGCCTGGGGTCAACCAGACCCACCCCTCGCACCCCCGATGCCACAGGCCTCTGAGTCCTGCGCCCCCTTCCCTCTGTGGCTGGCAGGGTGCACACAAGGCAGACGGTGCTGGTGATAACGAAGGAATGTCACCCAGTCCCCTGGAGTCAAATGCATGCGACCCATGAGGTCAGCCCAACCTCAAGCAGCAGAAGCCCACACCAGAGGAGGAGGAGGAGGCCCCAGCACGGCAGGGTGGCAGCCCCCAGGGAATCTGGGCCTTACCGTGCGGGAGCCAGTGGCAGGACAGTGGGCTAGTGGCCAGCTCAGTGGTGCAGTGGCCCTCACAGGCCCTGGCCAGGCTGCCGGGCTCCTCCCAGCAGTGTGGCCTCAGGCATGTGACTGACCTCCCCCCCAACCTCAGTTTCCACGTCTGTAAATGGCCCCTCTGGGCAATGAGGTTCCTGTGCGCTGGGCCTGGGGCCGGCACCTTCCAGGCCACCAGGTGTCACTGTTGTCACCGGCTGGACTCTCGCTGCTCCTCCTTCCTCAGCCCCACACCTGGCACTGCGGTCTCCGTCTGGCCACCATGCCCACTGGGTCCCACATCTGCTGCCCTGCTAGGGCCGTCAAGGGTTCCGTCCATCCCCAAAAGGAGCGAAGGTTCTCGATCCTGAGCCGGTTTCTCCACACAGGGTCCATCCCCCAGAGCCTGTCGGGAATGAATTTCCAGGCCCGCTCCAGGAACCGTGTATCACAGGCGCCCTGGGGAGTCCGACCATTGGGAATGGCCCCATCAGCCCTGCATGCACCGCCAAGGGCAGCGCCTGCAGTTACGAAAAGGCAGCCACAGGGCCGCGGAGTACAGTGGTGCAGGAAGCTCACTGTCCAAGGACACCCAGCTGATGGGAGGAGGCACGGCTCAGATCTGCCCACACAGCTGAGCCGTGACAAGCAGGGCACCCCTCTACACTACTCACAAAAGCTACCTCCGGTCAGGGCTGGGTGCAAAGGGAACACCTCATCCCCACGCCACAGAGGGACTCTGCGGGTGCCCTGCGTTTGCTCCTCCCAAACCCGGAGGCCCTGAGAGGTGGCCAGGCAGGCCGTGGGGTGGGGTCTCTTCCCCTTTCTTGGATGGCCAGTTTTAGCTCTGAAAGCCTCCTGTCTTGAAAAACCCTGCAGAACTAGGTCCTGGACACAACCCACTGTGTACCCAGGCAAGACCCCAAACAGCCAAAGTGGCTGCCCTCAGCCCTGCGCTTCACAGCTGCTTCTCAGTGCTGCCCGCCAGCCAAGCCAGGGGCTGGGGAGGCCACACGTCCACTCCCAGCAGGAGCTGGAGAGACAAGATCACAGTCCCTGGACTCCCAAGCCCACATCTGGGGCCAGAGGGTGCCCCGCCTGACCAGGAGAGTGGGTGGGAGCCACCAGGTGGGTAGAAAGTCTCCTAAGTGCCAACGCAGGAGACTGAAGCCTCAGCCAGTTCCTCTTTAATAAACAGAATAGAGAGAGAAGAATCTAGTTAAGAATAAGTGTCCTGAGTGATCAGATCACAACCTTACTGAATATTAAGCCATGACTAAAGCCTTCTTGGACTTCATGCATAATTATCTATGGACTTCGGGTTGCTGTGGTCAGGGACTGATAAGGGACACTATGAACGTGGCCACGAGGCAAGAGCATTGATACCTGCCGAGCATCGCTGAGCGCTGGCCCCAGCAGAGGCAACCTGCTGAACCCGAAGCCCAGCCCTCTGTCACGGCTGCAGCAGCGCTGCCGGAGGGCATCTCAAATCTCTGCGGCAACACCGGTGCTGGGGAAGCACCCGAGACTCAGGCCCTGGAAGGGCACATCCCCTGTCCTTGGGTGAGCTGGAGAACACTGCACTCACTCCCCCAGCAACTTGAGGAAGGACTGAGACCAGTCAGCCCGACACAGCTACCCGGAGGCTTCACTGTCGCCGTGCGGCGCCGTGCCGGGTGCGATCTGCGTCTGCTTTCGCTTTCCCTCCCTACCGCACCTGCTTCTTCTTTGGAAGACGGTAAGAAGCAGCATAATTCTTGAAGCCGCTGTTCTTACTAGGCAGGTGCACCATGAAGTGCTGAGGCGTCACTTCCCCTGCTTCGGATACTTGCAAGCCCGGGGCCCCTTGTTCCTTAGACACGTGAGCTGTTTGAAATTCACCCTACTTACCCTGCCCCCCTGTTTTGTACCTAATAAAAGAGTGTCCAGGCACAGTCTCTCCGTAAACTGGTGGTAGTGGACCCCTGGGCCCAAACTGTTTTCTTCTCGATCTCGGCGTACTGCGTCTTTACTTCTACAGGCTCTCAGCTTCGCACCCGTAGAGAACACCCTCTAGACCCAGCAGGGCTGGGCCCTGCACCACCGCACCTGTGCCCACCGGGCCCTGTGGTCGGTCCACCCGTCTGTCCACCCATCCAACCAGTGCTTCTGAAGGCCCCACGAGCTGGGCACCATTCTGAGCAGTAAGCAGAGCAGACCCAAGCGCCTGCCCTCCCGGGGTGACAAGGGAGCGGCCGTTCCCAGTGTACACAGAAGGCGACTCCGTCTGCCAGGCGGTAGGTGCTGGGGGAAGGAGCGCATGCCAGAACGCAGTGGCATGGTCTCAGCTCACTGCAACCTCCGCCTCCGGGGTTCAATTGATTCTTGTGCCTCAGCCTCCCGAGTAGCTGGGATTACAGGCATGCACCACCACGCCCGGCTAATTTTTTGTATTTTTAGTAGAGACAGGGTTTTACCATGTTGGCCAAGCTGGTCTTGAACTCCTGACCTCAAGTGAACCGCCCACCTTGGCCTCCCAAAGTGCTGAGATTACAGGTGTGAGCCACCGCGCCTGGCCTGCCTCATTCATTTCTGTATTTCTGTTCTTGTCTATACTATGGCCTTCCTTTATAGGTTTACTTCCTTTTTTTTCTCTCCCTTGTTTCAAGTTTTAATCAAAGCCTGTCTGTAAGATCACTTTATTCCTGCATCTTCTCAACTGTTTCTTCCTTGCATTCGCCCTTTTCCTTTACTTGGCGAGATCTGGCTTTCCGTTCAAGGATCTTTTTGCGGTCTCTGTCCAGTGTCAGCCTGGTGATAAGCACCTTCCTGGGGTGAATGCCTACGTGGACAGTTGTGCCATCAGCCTTTTCCCGTGCACCCGTTCAGTGTAGATTACATATTTCTTCCTGTAAACCTGGACTACTTTGCCAGTCTGCTGACCTTTCTAGTGTCCTCGTACAACCTGGACTTCACCGTCCTTTCAGATGGGCTGGGATCGCACGCTGTGCTTCTGTCTCAGCTCTTTGGAAAGAGGGGACGTCGTCTTCCCGCGAATGTGGGAAGGTGCACTGAAACGCCTTTTGCGATCTCGCTTCGGCCGGAAGTCACAAAGGGACTGAACTTCATTTTGGCAGCTCCCGCTTAGGTGACGGCCGCCTTTTTTTTTGTCGTTTCTTAAGGTAAAACCTTAGGTTTTAGACCTTTCTTCTTTTCTAATACAAGCATTCAAGCTGGTTTTCCTCTAAGCGTTGCTTCAGCTGCATCCATAAATTCTGACACAGTATTCCTTACTTTCTAATGAAATTCAGTTCAGAGGGAGACTGAGGAGGTGGGGCTAAGGACCTGCCTGGCTGGGTGTGCTGGGTGGGAGGGGAGGAGAATGACTGTCGACTTCTAGCTCAGTCACCTGGGTGGATGCTAGGTTCACCGACCAAAATGGGGCAAAGACAGAAGCTGCGTGTCTGGTTCGTCCATGCCAAGCGAGAGGGGTGTCCTGGGTCCCGGCTGGACACTCTGAGCCGAGGCATGACGGTGCTCAAACCGCAGAGCCAGTGAGGTGGAGGACGAGGAGACAGACAGCAGACGCCGGGAACAGCATGGGCACGGGACAAGAACTCACGAAGGGCACACTGTTCTGCCCTCCCTCTACCCCCCGTCAGCCCTGCGGTCACTGGGCGCATAAGCCAACAGTCTGAACTCAGAAGTGCTGTAAATGTAACGCGCCTGCAGCTTTCCTAGATTCACTACAAAAAATAAAATAAAAAATATCTGATCGTTTCTATATTGATTACATTTTTGAGATACTATTTTCAAAGTACATGCAGTCAAACGCAGTATTTTATTAAGATGACTTTTACTTATTTCTTCCTACTTTTTAAACACGTGGCTCACACAATATTCCTACTGAACAGTGCTGGCCTAGGAGAGTCCAGGGCCCTGCCCACCCCTGCTGGATGAGAAGCCACACTCCACCGGGTCCCAGGGTGTCTATTGTCAGGGAGCCCTGCAGGGCGTGTGCCGACCCTAGGAGAGGCTTCCTGCTGAATCCTCGCACACAGGCAGACCCTGTGGCTCAGCATGGAAACTGCTATCCCTCAGACTCCCCACAGCTTGGCCAACTGCTAAGGATGCCCCTACCACTGCAGCTTCTGGCTGGAAGAGGACAGCCAGTGGCCTCTGCCCAGTCAATGCCAGTCCAGCTCACTCTGGCACTGCAGAACTGGGCCACCTGGAAAGATGCCAGGGTGGCCAGAGAGATCCTGGGTCATGCCACAGCCCCCCTGAGATCCCTAAGAGGCCCCAGGCCTCCCCCTGGACTTCTGGGCAGCCCTGGGTCTCCCCTGGCACCTGCAGGTGGTCCTGTCTCCCGGCCTCCACAAGTCCAGGTGCCCTCCACCTGCCCCTCCCTTGTGCCCTTTGCATCTCTGCCAGTGTCCCAACATGCTGTCACAGCCTGTCTCCCTACACACGGCAGAGCCAAGCCCTGTCACTAGAACAGAGACGGAGCTCATTGTCCCCAGTGCCCAGACAAGAGTCCGGAACAAGCAAACAGGGAAGGCCCAGAGGGCAGGGCCTGCGGGTGGGACCATGGCTATTCACCTGAAGTGAGGCGCCCAGCCAGAGAGACAGGGCCTCGGAGGCAGCTCGGCGGGCAGAGCCACACACACACCCGCGTGGATGCTGGACCGGCTGCTGAGGCCACCCACGCTCATGCTCACGCCCCTCCCCGGGGAAGCCACCCATACTACACCCCTCCCCGCCGGGGACTGCTTATAGATTTAGCCAGACCTGGGAGGCCCTCCAGGGCTCTTAGAGCTCCAGGCGCCTCGTAGGGTTGGCCCAGCTGCCACAGGCTCAGTGTCGTCCCTCTCCCAGGAATCCACCCCGACACCCGCTTCTCCGCCCCTACCAACCAACCATCCGCTGCCTTCATCTGCCACGGCTCCGCAGGAACAGGCCTGGCCTCGCCCAGAAGGCTCACGCCCTCCCACAGCCCATTTTGCAGGCAGGAGGGGGCCAGCCTGCCTGTGCCAGCAACAGCAAGGTGGGCAGAGGATCACACAGAGGTGACCGGCGGGCTGATGGTCACTAGGGCACTGCGCCCCGGCCCCAGTCTCCAGAAGGGGCCCCAGGCAGCAACAGGGTCTCTGTGGTCAGGCAGTGGGCAGCCTCCCCCAGGTCCCCACCGTCACCCCCCAAAGACTCACTCCACCCTCAACCCTCAGGCTGGGCTGTACCCGCCCTCCCTACAGCAACAAGACCCAAGCCCACCTTCCTGGGCAGGCTCGGCTCCACTGAGCACCACTCCTCCAGAAACAAGGGAACGAGCATGTCCCACCCAGGCCTCAGGCTCCGATCTACTGCCTGTGACGGGAGCCAAATCCCCCCCGCAGGCCCACAGCGGTGTCCTCTGGTCAGTAGAGTGAGTCATGAACACTAGAGCTGACCACCAAATTTCAACATTGCCCAATCCAGAAAAACCAGGATTTCCAGCTCTTCAGAAACATCCAAGATCCGGCCACACAGAATCTGCACTTCCCAGGGCAATGCCTGGCAGTAGCAGCCCCAGCAGGGTGTGGGCCCCAGGACACAAGGCACATGTCCACCTTACAGGGTCCTGGCATCTCTGCCCTCCCCACGGCGGCCCCCACCAGGCCATGCAGACACTGGGTTCCAGCAGAGGCTAGAGGGTCATGGCCAGGCCCTGTGAGGCCCCTCTGGGTCCTGAGGGTTTCCTCTGCTGGTGTCCTCTGCACCCTCAGCAGCTGGCCACGTGGACCCAGGCTGCAGTATTCCCCCTCCTCAGGCCTCCCCACCAACCTGGCCTTCCCCATTAAGGGGTAGCCACTGCTCAGCTCAGAGGCCGCAGCACAGACGGCCCCTCCCTACTCCCTCAGGCTGTTGAGGTCTGTCCCGGACACAGCTCTGTACTCACAGGGCCCCCTCGGTGACTCCGGTTCGGGGGAGGAGGGGGCTGAATGTGGAAGGGGGGTAGCAGCCTATTTACATCATCACTGTCCCCCACGCACGACAACGGAGATGTCTGAAGGCAATTCAGCCAGGTGCTGCAGCTCAATGCCCTGGCCTCCCATGAGCAGAACACAAGCACCTGACAGCTGTGCGGAGGACTCTGAGCTGACCCACACTTCCTCACGGGTCCCCAGGCCACACAGAAAACCCTGGGCTGACCCACATTCCTCACAGGTCCCCAGGACATGCAGAGAACCTTAGGCTGACCCAGGCTCCCTCATGGGTTCCCAGGGTGCCCATCCTGAGGGCGGGTGCCCCCCAGGCATGAGCCAAGAGGGGGGTCTTGACCCCTGCCACGCTGGCCCACACAGTAGCCTTGTGTGGGGGGATCTGGAGGCCAGCACCACCCATGCTGAGCACAGGCAGGCCCCTCCGTCCAGGCCCCAGACGGGCGGGCAGGAAGCTCAGGAACAGACACCCGGGTCTCCCCTGTCGGGTCAGAGCGCAACAAATCCCGAGCGGAGCCTAGCACAAACGCCATTTGTGGAATAAATCACGTAAGACACACACTCGTCTGTTTAAATTACCAACGCTGATGCTGTTATAAAAAATAGTGGCACGGCACTTTTTATTTTCTTTAATCATAAAAATAAATCCTGCGCTTCTGGGATGGAGGCCCCAGGTGAGCACCGGAGGAAGGGGCCTGGCTGGGCAGGGAGTGAGGGGGCCTAGGGACCAGAGCCTGGCCGGGACCCGGGAGGGCCTGGGGGGAGGCGTCCTCATGAGCAAGCGCGGGGGGCTAGAGGTCAGCAGCTGCCTGCTGGAAGCCAGGGACACCCACCCGCCTTCCTGACACCTGCAGCTGCCCAGCTGGGAGTGACCAGGCCTTCGGGACCAGGGCCTCCCATCATTTGGTGCAGGGGTCCACAGGGCCGACGCCGCTCTCTCGAGGGCCCCTGGCTGCAGCCGCCCAGCTCCCCTGAGGTCTGGAGAAAGAGCCCCCTCCAAACACCCCTTTCCTTCTGGGCCAGTGGCAGGCCTTGGACTCCAGAAGACTCAAGTGGGGCTGCCTCGAGACCAAGGCCAGGGGGTGGTGGCCCCTGACCACAGGTGGGGGCTGTGGAAGGCGGGGATAGGCCAGGAACAGCCTTGTAGTGTGAGGTCTGCTGACTGCACATGGGTCAACAGCCAGACAGGACACTGCAGGGGACTCTGGGAAGCCGGGAGAAGGCGCTGCCTCCCCTGCGGGCTCCCCCTCATCTGGAGACCCCCCTCCCCGAGCACCCCTTCAGTGTGCGCCCACGGGGGTGGGGAAGGCAGAGTCCTGAGAGGTGTGGGTGGGAGCCTCCGGGCCCCCTGCAGCTCCTGACCCATGAGATGGGTCCGTGTGGCCCCTGCAGCCTGGGGACCCTGGAGGTGGACACCAGCACCACCTGACTGCCGGGGGAGGGGCTGCACTGAAACCCACACCTTCAGCATTCACCACCGGAATTCTGCCTGACGGCGGGAACTGCGCCTTGGCCGACGGGGTGCGGCCCATGAAGAGCCTGCAGCCAGCACTCCACAGATCCTTCCCGCCCAGCACACCACTCACGCTTGCACACACAGCACGCACACACCCGCCCACGCTCCACACGGTGGCACACCTGGGACAAGCGTGCAGGCGAGGACACTACTGGCGTGTAGAGGCACAGAAAGACACTGAGGGGCCCCGGCAAGCTCCCGGCCCCCGGGGGCTGTGTTCCCCTCCCAGGGCACACACGCCACAGGCTGCACACGCAGGCGGGGGCTCTGTGACACCAGTGGGGGGGACATGGCGGGGTGGCAGGAAGACGCCGGGTTCCTCTCTCCTCCTGGCGTGGCGGGCCTCGGCCTGATCACAGCACTGCAGGGCTCCCACCTCCGGCTGAGCCTCAATTTCCAACGGCAGACAGCCCGGCCCTGTCTGACGGCCTCGGGCTAGTCCAGCAAAGCATCTCCGGCCCGAAGGGCGAGGCGGCCTTGGCCCCGGGGGCCCTGTCAGGGTGCAGCTCACACTGGGGTGGCCTGGAAAATGCATCCGGGGAGGTGCCCACAGGCATCAGGCTCCAGGGCTCACAGATGGGGCCTGACGGGCCACCCCGGGGGCACAGGATCGGGTCCACCGTGACCTCAGGGGCCGGCAGGGATGGCCCAGGGACAGGAGTGAGAGCCGGGGCTGCCGGGCTGGCACCAGATCCAACAGGGAGCGCCGCGGCTGGCACAGAGGCCCCAGGAGAGGCCGGCAGGGTGGGCCTGGCTGCCCCAGGAGTGGAGGGCGGTCGGGAATGGGGAGCAGCGGCTGGGGCTTGCAGGGCTTGCTGGGGCCCATGAGCGGCCGCGGGGGCTGGCAGGGCTGCTCCGGGCCCATGAGCGGCCGCTTGGGTGGGCAGGGCTGTTCCAGGCCCATGAGCGGCTGCTTCTGCTGCCTCGGCCGCCCGGGGCCCAGGAGTGAAGGCGTGAGGGGGCCGGGCTGCTCTGGGGCTTCCACTAAGCGCTGGGGCTGCCTGAGGCGCGGCAGTAACCGCCGTGGGCGGCTGGGCTGGCCATACTGACATGGCACTAGGAAGGCCCGCCGGGGGCAGCAGCACTGTCCCGGCAGGAAGCCGGAGGGCCGGCGGCGAGGTCCGAGGGTGAGGAGTGGCCGCGGGGGCTGGTACCGCTGGCACTGGGCCAGCAGGGACCGCAGGCGCCGGCAGCGGTGCCTTGGGGCCAGGAGGAATCGCAGGCGCCGGCAGTAGAGGCAGGGGACCAGGAGGGACCGTGGGGCCAGCAGAGAGCGCAGGCGCCGGCGGTGGTGGCACGGTACCAGCAGGGAGCGCAGGCGCCGGCAGCACTGCCTGGGGCCTGGCAGTGCCCAATGCGGCCGGCAGGGCTGAGCCAGGCAGGACCGCTGGGGCTGGCAGAGCTGATCTGGGGCTGGAAGGAGCCGCTGGGGCCGGCAGGGCTGCCCGGGGCCCAGAAGTGACCGCCGGGGCTGGCCGGGCTGTTTCGGGCCCAGAAGTGACTGCTGGGGCCAGCTGCGCTGACCCAGGAGTGGCCGCTGGGAGGGCTGGCAGGGCTGCCCGGGGTCCGGGAGTGCCGACAGGGCTGGGAGGGACCCCTGGGGCTGGCTGGGCTGGCTGGGCTGGAGCTGTTGCTGGCGCTGGGCCGGGCCGTTCTGGTCCCAGTGGCTGGCTGGGAGCGGCCCCCCTTCTGGGGAGCACACCTGCATGGAAGAAAGAGCACGTGTCCACCTGGGCAGGTGTGCCCACGTAACCCCCATCCAGCCCAGGCCCAAGAGGCATGCTGCCCTTCTCCAGCAGCCCTATTCCCAAAGGGGCCGAGGGGAGCCTAGGACACCGCGCCAAGCCCACCCAGGAAGGAAGGCGCACACCAGTGGACCCCTGCGGAGGAAGCAGCTACAGGCTGAGCCGCACCCAGGACAGAGCCCCACGTGCCGGGGAGGCCCCAGGCCAGCACCCACCTGCTCTGACAGCCCCTCCTGGGCAGGAAGGCCCCCGGGCAGGGCAGGTAGGGCCCTGTTCCCAGCTGGGCCACGCACCTGACCACTGACCACAGTCACGTGCCTGCAGCCACCGCCGGAACCAAGCATTCCCCTCCCCATGCCACAGGCGTTAGCGGATGGCGCTACGTGTGGGCAGAACAGCCTCAGCAATGAGTCTGGACCCCTCCTGAGAGACACGCTGGACACCTGTAGTCGGCGGAGCCTGATGGACACGGCAGGGAAACGGGGCCGGCCTACCAGCTTGGCGCCCCAGCCCAGCACGCGCGCCTCGCTGCCCCCAGACAGGCACCTCTCCCGCTGTGGCCCTGGGCCAGTCACGGCCCCTCAGTGGCCCGGCCGGCTCCTGCCTCTGCTCGGCCCCAGCCCCATCCACGTGTCCCGCGCCCCAAGACTGACAACGATGGGGCGCTGCCAGGCAGGCCCAGGGGCTATGTCGGGGGTTTCCAGGTGCTGACATGGCCCCGGGGCGGTGAGCACTGACCCAACGCGAAGCTCCCGGTGGGGGAGGGACCTGCTCACCTGCTTGGAGGCCTGCAGCAGGACCTTCCTGGCTCCATCGCAGGTGGGTTCCAGGTCCTGCCCGGGGCTGCCGGCCTCCAGAGGCCGCCTGTTCTCACTGGGCTCTGCAGCGGGGCAGTTTTCCGACTCCCGGGGCTTCTTGACCAGGCGGCGTTCCCACTTCTCCTTCCGCTCATGCGGCTTCAGGGCCATATCCTTCTGCAGGAAAACAGGGAGATGTCGGTTATTGGCCGGACCCCAGGACCCTGGGCCCAGGACAGCACCTGGACAGCACCCCACCTGAGCGGCTCTCAGGGGAAGGAGCCTCCGGGCTGGGGACAGGCACCTCAGAGGGGAAGGAAGACAAGCAGGTGAGATGGCTGCTGTGGGTCCGAAGATGGGAGAGTTTCTCAGGACTCAGCCAGCAAAGGAGCAGACAAAAAGCTCAGGCCAGCAGAGTCTCCAGCAAGCTCCACAGAAGGCTGGCCTGGGGCTACCCAGGACTGCGCCTCTGAGGCCGGTTGAGACCAGGGCTGCCTTTCAACACTGAGAGTACACCCTACAGCAGGGGCCAGGGACCACGGGAGCCTCTCAGGTGATACCCACACCCCACAAGAGGCAACACCCCACGGGAAATGCTCCCCGAGGATACTCCACAAGGGAAATGCTGAACCAGGAGACTCCCCACAGGAAATGCTGAACCAGGAGACACCCCACGGGAAATGCTCCCCCAGGAGACTACCCACGGGAAATGCTGAACCAGGAGACACCCCACAGGAAATGCTCCCCCAGGAGACTCCTCACGGGAAATGCTGCCCCAGAAGACTCCCCACGGGAAATGCTCCCCCAGGAGACTCCCCACGGGAAATGCT
>PVKV010028097.1:11705-25561 GCA_004027835.1 Alouatta palliata | reverse complement strand
CGTCTCTACTAAAAATACAAAAATTAGCTGGGCATGGTGGCACGTGCCTGTAGTCCCAGCTACTCGGGAGGCTGAGGCAGGAGAATTGCTTGAACCCAGGAGGCGGAGGTTGCGGTGAGCCGAGATTGCGCCATTGCACTCCAGCCTGGGCAACAAGAGCGAAACTCCGTCTCAAAAAAAAAAAAAAAAAAAAAAAAAAAAACCTCCAGACAATATGATGGCCCTGCCCCCTGTCTGAGGCCTATGTGGACTTGGGGCACGCCACCTGTGACCCCAAAAAGACAGCCTACAGCGTTTTGTCTGCTATTTTCCCAGCTCGGCATTTTCCTCGTAAATCAACAGCGCTTGACTAGGTCACCAATGCTGGCTCTGTCCTCCGAGGGTGCGGGCAGCCCCAACATCCCTCTTCCCAGCGCAGTCTGCCCCCGGACATGCCAGAAAGTCACTGGCTCCATGCAAGCGCCCCAGGCTGTGTGCCGGGAGGAGCTACTGAAATATTCGATTTATGAAGCTGGGGTCACAGGCGACTGCTCGCTAACTTCATCCTGTGGAATTCTCCCCGGATGGGACCAGCCCGGCCCTGGAACAGACACACACTTCCGTCTCCCACTACAACAACCGCTCCGGGGTGGGGCGAGTGGAAAGGTCATCAAATGAAATGAGGCCGCAGAAGCAGCCAGCTGCCTGGAGGGTGTGATTCCACGTGGATCCCCATGCCAGGTTGTCACCCTCCTGTGTCCTCATCCCTGCCACCCCCACTCAGTGTGCACAGCACAGCCCAGACGAAATGTGCGTTTCCTAGTTTCAGCAGAATTTCCCTGTTAAAACTTTTTTTTTTTTTTTTTTTTGAGATGACATTTTGCTCTGTTGCCCAGGCTGGAGTGCAGTGGCTCAATCTTGGCTCACTGCAGCCTCCGCCTCCCGGGTTCCAGCGATTCTCCTGCCTCAGCCTCCAGAGTAGCTGGGATTACAGGCGCATGCCACCACGTCTGGCTAATTTTTGTATCTTCAGTAGAGACGGGGTTTTACCATGTTGTTCAGGTTGTTCTCAAACTCCTGACCTCAGGTGATCTGCCCACCTCAGCCTCCCAAAGTGCTAGGATTACAAGTGTGAACCACCGCGCCAATTCTAAAACATTTTAAATAGAAAAGGCCAGATGTGGTGGCTCACACCTGTAATGCCAGCACTTTGGGAGGCCAAGGCAGGCAGATCACGATGTCAGGAGTTCAAGACCAGCCTGACCAACATGATGAAACCCTAACTCTACTAAAAATATAAAAATTAGCTGGGCGTGGTGGCGCATGCCTATAATCCCAGCTACTCGGGAGGCTGAGGCAGGAGAATCACTTGAACCTGGGAGACGGAGGTTGCAGAGATTCTAGATGGCGCCACTGCACTCCAGCCTGGGTGACAGAGCAAGACTCCATCTTAAAACAAACAAACAAAAATTAGCCGGCATGTTCTTTTAAACCCAGGAGGCAGAGGCTATAGTGGGCCAAGATCATACCACTGTACTCCAGCCTGGTGACAGAGCAAGACTCCGTCTCAAGATAAATAAATAAATAAATAAATACTGGTCGGCCGAGATGGCTTACCTTTGTAATCCCAGTGGCCAAAGTGGGCAGACCACCTGAGGCCAGAAGTTCGAGACCAGCCTGGCCAACATGATGAAACCCCCATCTCTTATGAAAATTACAAAAATTAGCTAGGCATGGTGGGGAGTGCCCATAATCTCAGCTACTCGGGAGGCTGAGGCAGGAGAATTGCTTGAACCTGGGAGGTGGAGGTTGCAGTGAGCCAATATCAGGCCACTACACTCAAGCCTGGGCGACAGAGGGAGATTCCGTCTCAAATAAATAAATACATAAATAGGAGACTCCACCTCAATAAATAAGTAAATAAATAAGTATAAAAAAAGAACAGATGATTTGATAGTATATTTAATCCCACAGAGCCAAATACTAGCATTTCACTTTGGAATCAACGTGAAGAATTTAGGTTTCTTTTTGCGGGGATGCAAAGTCTTGGGAATCTTGTCTGCCAGGGACTGCCTGGCCAGCACAGGCCTAAGTCATTTCTGTCCCCTCCCAGACGGTCATTTAGTCCACTGGATCTCAGCAGGAACAATTCTGTCCCCACACCCAGGGGACGCTTGGAAACTCCCAGACACAGATTTCACCCAGCACCCTGCAGTGCCCAGGGCGGCCCCACCCCAGAGAACCATGCAGCCCCGATGTCCACAGTTCGGGGTGGAGGCAAGGGCTGTCAGGCTGTCCTCCCTGGAGCCACGGGGGTTTCCTGTGTGCAGAGCCTGGAGGTGGGGCAGGCGAGGGACAGCTCCATCCGGGGTGGGGACACAGTGGGGCTGCACAGAAAGAACCTTCTAGAAGGTGGGCAGTCTGGGGCCACGTGGCCGGGGGTGGAGGTGTGGTATATGACCCGCAGGAAGCATCAGGTCCCGTGGGGTGGGCGGAACTCAGCCTCCTGGGGGCCCTGGGCTCCAGGGCAGGTTAGTGAGAGTTCAGAGGAAGCTGTCACAGCATTTCCCAGAAAGCAGGGGTCTGACGAGGAGTGGGAGGGAGGGAGGAAGGGGAAGGTACCCAGCTCAAAGCGAAAGCAGCAGCAGCCGGCCCAAGGCCCCACCCCTCCCTCTGCTCCCCTTCCTGGCCTCTGAGCTGACCAGGTGTGCGGGCCGGGCCTCCGGGCTGCACCTGGAGCAACAGGCCAGGTGGGTTGAGGGCAACACAGGAGTTACCTGTTCCACAGTCCCTGGTGGGCGGGCGAGGCCAGGCCCAGTGGCAACCTGGAGCTGGAGGCCCAGTCTCGGGTTTCTCCCGGGCTTCCCCTGGGAGGGAGAGAGGCCTGCAGAGAGCCCCCCCGCCCCTCGCAGGGCAGCACAGGTGAGGACCCACCCCGGGCTGAGACTCCACCACCAGTTCTGTCCCCGCCCACCAGTGACTAAACACCAGTGCCTCAGGACATCGGGGCCTCCTGTGTTGTTTAGGTTTTGTCTGAGGCAGGGTCTCACTCTGTCGCCCAGGCGGGAGTGCAGTGGCGCCATCACAGCTCACTTCAGCCTCTACCTCCAGGGTTCAAGTGATCCTCCTGCCTCAGCCTCCTGAGTAACTGGAACTGCAGGTGTCCGCCACCATGCCCAGCTAATTTTTAAAAACTTTCTCATAGACATGGGGTCTCACCACATTGCCCAGGCTGGCCTGGAACTCCTGGCCCCAAACAGTCATCCCCCTCCTAACATACAGGTGTGAGCCACTTTGGCTGGTCAGGGCCTGTTTGAACATCAGGCCGCAGACCTGACGATATTGCTGCTGGCCTTGGGCCTGTGACCTTGGGGAAGGTAGAATCCCCTCTGAGAGACTCAGTTCCCCTGTATGCAAAGGAAC
Organism: Alouatta palliata; assembly: GCA_004027835.1. Taxonomy (NCBI): domain Eukaryota; kingdom Metazoa; phylum Chordata; class Mammalia; order Primates; family Atelidae; genus Alouatta; species Alouatta palliata. The sequence continues at coordinate 22,159 of PVKV010028097.1, read as the reverse complement.
TCATCATAGCCCCGGTGAGGTGGCTCACGCCTGTAATCCCAGCACTTTGTGAGGCCAAGGCGGGTGGATCACCTGAGGTCAGGTACCGCTGCTGAAGGGGAGTCCCTGCAAGTCAGGTGACCTGCTCAGGGTGACTGGAACCTCCCCAGGGAAGATATGGACCATCCTGTGGTCCCGCCATCCTGCTCTCTCCCCAACAGGACTCTGCCTTCACAATCCACAAATATTTGGGGGTCTTCTACAGTGCCCTCTGGGATCCTAAAACATAAGAGCCCCGGGCCAGGCACGGCGGCTGATGCCTGTAATCCCAGCAAGAGAGGCTGAGGCAGGTGGATCGTGAGGTCAAGCGTTCAAGACCAGCCTGGCCAACATGGTGAAACTCCCACGAGATCACACCGTTGCACTCCAGCCTGGGTGACAAAGCAAGACTCCCTCTCAATAAATAAATAAATAAAAATAAAAATAAAAATAAGTCCAGGCAGGGTGGCTCACGCCTGTAATCCCAACACTTTGGGAGGCCGCAGCAGGCAGAATACAAGGTCAAGAGTTCAAGACCAGCCTGGCCAACATGGTGAAACCCCGTCTCTACTAAAAATACAAATATTAGTTGGGCGTGGTGGCACGCGTCTTTTGTCCCAGCTACTCAGGAGGCTGAGGCAGGAGAATCCCTTGAACCTGGGAGGTGGAGGTTGCAGTGAGCCGAGATCACACCATTGCACTCTAGTCTGGGTAACAGAGCAAGACTGAGTCTCAAGGAAAAAAAGGAGTGCATCCGACCTCCCAGGTGCAAATCCTGGAATTATAGGCATGAGCCCTCCAGCCCAGCCAAGTGAATATACTAAAAACAACTAAGGTGGCAGGACGCAGTGGTTCACACCTGTCATCCCAGCACTTTGGGAGGCCGAGGTGGGCAGATCACCTGAGGTCAGGAGTTCGAGACCAGCCTAACCAACATGGCAAAAACCCCATCTCTACTAAAAATACAAAATTAGCCAGGCATGGTGTCACATGCCTATAATCCCAGCATTCGAGAGGCTGACACAGGAGAATTGCTTGAACCCGGGAGGCAGAGGTTGTGGTGAGCCGAAATCGCGCTATTGCACCCGGTCTGGACAATAAGAACGAAACTCTGTCTCAAAAAAAAAAAAAAAAAACCACTGAGGCTGGGCGAGGTGGCTCACACCTACAATCCTAGCGCATATTGGGAGGCTGAACTGGGCAGATTGCCTGAACTCAGGAGTTCAAGACCAGCCTGGGCAACATGGTGAAACCCCACCTCTACTAAAATACAAAAGTTACCCAGGCACGGTGGTGGGTGCCTGTAGTCCAAGCTGCTGGGTAGGTTGGGGCACGAGAATCAGTTGAACCCGGGAGGTGGAAGCTGCAGTGAGCTGAGATTGCACTGCCGTCCTAAAAGAAGAAGAAGAAGAAAAAAAAAAAACCCCACTGAACTGTATACTCTAAATGGGTGAATTGCATGGTATGTGAATTATATCTCAATAAAGCTGTTGGCCCAGTGCAGTGGCTCACGCCTGTAATCCCAGCTATTCGGGAGGCTGAGGCGGAGAATTGCTCTAACCCAAGAGGCAGAGATCACGCCACTGTACTCCAGCCTGGGCGACAGAGTGAGACTCCTCCATCTCAAAAAATAAATAAATAAATAAAACTGTTAAAACAAACAAAAAAACAAAAAAAAGCTAGCACCCTCTAACATTTTGACACAGACTAACCGCCTATCTCTACTGAGATATGTTATTGATATTGACGTTGCAAATAGTCGCTCCCCTATCCTGTCTGACCAGCATCAAGCATCTGCCTCAGCTTGACCGGGCCCTGTGTGGGTGCTGGGGACAGGGAGGTCAGTGGGTCCCAGTCCCTGCTCTTGACTGAGTGGCTGAAACCCTCAGGCCCCCACCAAGCAGGAAGGACCTGAGCGGGGTCCTTCCTGCTTGGCAGAGGTGGAGGTGGAGGTAGGGCAGGGAGGAGGCCATGCCCAGCTGAATTTCCAGCCGGGATCTGCTAAAGGACAGAGCTCCAGGCACCGCTGGGGGTTCCGGGGAACAGTGGCTCACCCCAGGCTTGGGACTCAGGCAGCCTGGAGCCTCCTTCCCCATGGTTTCTGGGCCAAGGGTCTCTCTGTGGCCAAAGGAGCCTCGGACATCCTGTTCTGCCTGGGGCTTTGCCCTGCCCCCTCCCACGGGGACATTATGGGATGGTCCTCGGTGCCCACGGACCTTTCCCAGTGGAAGAGCACTTCCCACTGCCAGATTCTTAGCCCCACTTTTGGGTAACTGGAAGGTCTGGGAAAGGAGGCTCAGAGCTGGTAGGACATTGCATTGCTTCTCCAACCCAAGGTCGCACAGGGAGAGCTTGACCTTGACCCCCTGACCTTGACTTCCAGGATCCCTCCCCCAGGCCGGAAGAAGATCAGGAAAAAGAGCAGCAGGTGGTGGCTCCCCCCTACCCCCACCTCCGACCTGACAAAGCCACCCTCCCCGGCTCTGTCCCTCTCTCTGTCCCTCTCTTCTCTCTGTGTCCCTAGCCCTGAAAGTGAAACCGGTGATACCAAAGTGAAACCGAAGCCCCGGCCCCCGAAGCCAAGCGTCAGGCGGAGAGAAGGAGAGGGGGCCTGGGGCCAGCCCACGTGGCAGGCGGGCTGGAGGGAGGGAGGACGCCGCTCTTTCAATTGTGGTAATTTAAAAAAAAGAACAAACCCAGAAGGTCTGGCTGGACCAGAACCGCAGCCACGTTCTCCCCTCCCACGGCCCCTGCCCCCACTCCAGAAGTCTGGAGTCTTCAGCCCCACGCTGGGGTTGCCATGTTGAGGATTCTGCATGATTGGGGGCTTGGGGAGAGGACAGACTGGCCTTGTCCATTGTGGAGGGGGGTCCCGTGGGGTGAAGCTGACCCCTGGGGTTCATCTCCAGGGTCCAGGAATCACCCCAAAGTGGGTAAAGCCAGGGGCCAGGGTCCCCACCTTATCTCAGAGTCGGACTGTCTGCTTTGGACAAGAGGGTGCAACCTCCACCTCCCGGGTTCAAGTGACCCTCTAGGTCGACCTCAGGGGCGGTGGTGGAAGGCAGTGGATGGCTGAAGTCCTCCCTTGTCCAGAGGCCACTGACCAGTGGCTTTTGTTCTCCGCAGAGCACAGAGAGGGAAGAAGTGTGCAGGTGCATTCCACAGCAAGCAAGACAGGAGGGAGAGCCAGGCTAGGGTTTCAGCTCCTTCGGCACTGTGGATGCAATAGGGCTGGATTGATCTCTGGGACAGGTCCGTCATAGGCACTGCAGGGTGCTGAGCAGTGTCCCTGGCCTCCAGCCACCCCCTCCCCAATCACGACACCTAAACATGTCTCCAGCTATCACCCAATGTTCCCTGGAAGTAGGCAGAGTCACCCCAGATGAGACCTCCTGGGTTAAATGGGTTCAAGCGATTCTCCTGCCTCAGCCTCCTGAGTAGCTGGGATTACAGGCATGTGTCACCACGCCCAGCTAATTTTGTATTTTTAGTGGAGAAAAGGTCCTTCCATGTTGATCAACCTGGTCTCGAACTCCTGACCTCAGGTGATCCACCCTCCTCGGCCTCCCAAAGTGCTGGAATTACAGGTGTGAGCAACTGTGCCCAGCCTTATTTATTTATTTATTTTATTTGAAATGGAGTCTCGCTCTGTCACCCAGACTGGAGTGCAGAGGCACAGTCTTAGCTAACTGCAACCTCCACCTCCCGGGTTCAAGCAATTCTCCTGCCTCAGCCTCCCAGGTAGCTGAGATTACAGGCACCCGCCACCACGCCTGGTTGATTTTTGTATTTTATTTTATCTTTTTTATAAAGACGGGGTTTCACCATGTTGGTTGGGCTGGTCTTGAACTCCCAACCTCAGGTGATCCGCCCGCCTTGGCCTCCAAAGTGCTTGGATTACAGGCGTGAGCCACCACGCCCAGCCGATTTTTGTATTTTTACTATAGATGGGGTGTCCTCATGTTGGCCAGGCTGGTCTTGAACTCCTGACATCAGGTGATCCGCCCGCCTAGGCCTCCCAAAGTGCTGGGATTACAGGCGGGAGCCTGCTCTCTTTAAAGGGTACGATTCAGTCATTTTTAATACATTCACAGAATTTCGCAACTATCACCACTATCTAGTTTCAGAACCTATCACCCCAAAAAGGAAGCCCCATCCCCATCAGCAGTCACGACCCATCCCCCTTTCAGCCCCGGCACCCACCCACCCCCTTCCTGTCTCTGTGGCTTGGCCTGTCCTGGACATTTCATAGAAATGGGATCACACGCTGTGTGGCTTTTTGTGTCTGGTTTCTCTCACTGAGCGTGAGGTCCTCAGCGTTCATCCACGCGGTGGCCTGAGTCACAGCCTCCTGCCTCCTTCCTTTTCATGCCTGAATCCAGGACGCTCTGAATAAAGTCCACAGCTGTACCATGGCCCACACGTCCCCACTGGCTGCCCTCTGTCTCCGAAGTGCAGTCACTCTGGAAACATTGGCTGTTCCTCTCACCTATGAAATATACGCAGGTCTTCATCTGATTCTATGTTCATTCAGATCTCTGGTGGAGGCCACTTTGGGAGGTCAACACGGGTGGATCACATGAGGTCAGGAGTTCGAGACCAGCCTGCCTGGCCTGGGCAACATGGTGAAACCCCATCTCTACTAAAAATACAAAAAGTAGCCTGGCATGGTGGCAGGAGCCTGTAATCTCAGCTACTCGGAAGGCTAAGGCAGGAGAAGCTCTTGAACCTGGAAGGCGGGGATTGCAGTGAGCCGAGATCGCACCATTGCACTCCAGCCTGGGTGACAGAGTGAGATTCTATCTCAAAAAAAAAAAAAAAAGAAAAAAGAAAAAACATCTCTGCTCAAACATTACTTCCTTTGAAGAAATCATCTTTATGAACATGTTTTTTTTTTTTTTTTGGTTCTCTTTAAAGAGACGGGATCTTGCTATGTTGCCCAGGCTAGACTGCAGTGGCTATTCACAGGCACAATCCCACTACTGATCAGCAGGGAGTTTTGACCTGCTCTGTTTCTGACCTGGACCAGTTCACCCCTCCTTAGGCAACCTGGTGGTCCCCCACTCCCGGGAGGTCACCATATTGATGCTGAACTTAGGGTGGACACCTGATCGGCATAGCGCACTACAGCCCAGAACTCCTGGGCTCAAGAGATCCTCCAGCCTCAGCCTCCCGAGTAGCTGGGACTACAGGCACGCACCATCATGCCCGGCGATCATGTTTTTTTTTTTTTTAAGTAGAGACAGGGTCTCACTATGCTCAGGCTGATCTTGTACTCCTGGGCTCAAGGGATCCTCTAGCCTTGGCCTCCCAAGGTGCTGGGATTACAGATACAAGCCTCCGTGCCAGCCCTCAGGACTATTCAAACAATAAAATAGCCCCGAGGCACAAGTAGCTTTTGTCTGATTCTGTGGGATCTCTCTGTCTTTTGCTATCTTTGAGTTATTTCACAACTCAGTAAGTTGTAGAAAACTGATAATAATTTCAACGATTCTTGTCCACAAGAAAACAAATTCATTCTGTATTGTCACGTCTTCCTTCTATATGTAGATTCACTCTAGCATTTCCTCTTTTATTTTTGAGTCAAAGTCTTGCTCTGTCGCCCAGGCTGGAGTCCACCGGCACAATCTCAGCTCACTGCAACCTCCACCTCCCCGGTTCAAGTGATTCTCCTGCCTTAGCCTCCTGAGTGTGGGACTACAGGTGTGCACCACAACGCCTGGCTAAATTTTTGTGTTTTTAGTAGAGATAGGGTTTCTCCATGTTGGTCAGGCTGGTCTCAAACTGCTGACCTCAGGTGATCCGCCTGCCTCGGCCTGCCAAAGTGCTAGGATTACAGGCCTGAGCCACCGTGCCTGACCTATTATTATTATTTTAAATTTTAGAGATGGAGTCTTGCTCTGTTGCCCAGGCTGGAGTGCAGCAGAGGATACTCACAGGCATAATCATAGCTCACTGCAGCCACCAATTTCTGGGCTCAAATGATCCTCCTGCCTCCACCTCCCATATAGCTGGAACTATAGGCATGCACTACTGTGCTTGGTTCCTAATTATACAAAAAAAAACCAAAACAAAACAAAAAAAAAAAAACAGGCCAGGCAAGGTGGCTCACACTTGTAATCCCATCACTTTGGAAGGCCGAGGCGGGTGGATCATGAAGTCAGGAGTTCGAAACCAGCCTGGCCAATACAGTGAAACCCTTCTCTATTAAAAATACAAAAAATTCCTCCCTGGCATCACAAAAAAATAAAATTAAAATTAAAAATACAAAAATTAGCTGGGCATGGTGGCAGGTGCCTGTAATCCTAGCTACTCGGGAAGCTGAGGCAGGAGAATTGCTTGAACCCAGGAGGTGGAGGTTTCAGGGAGCCGAGATCCTGCCACTGCACTCCAGCCTGGGCGACAAGAGCAAACTCTGTCTCAAACACACACACACACACACACACAGACACACACACACACACGCAATTCCCCAGGATCTGGCCCTTGTGTTTCCATTCCTAAGGCTTGCTTTCCTCACTGCACTCATGGTGTCTGGAATTTTTGTGTTCATTTGTCTTCTATCTTACTGTCTTTAGCTTCTTCTAGCCTATAAGCTGGAGAGCAGGGACCTGGCCCATGGAAGCACATGGCCCGTGTTTGTCCAGTGAATAAATGAGATCGGACAACACAGCCGGATGCCGTGCTCATGCCTGTAATCTCAGCACTTCAGAAAGCTGAGGCAGGTGGATCACCTGAGGTTGGGAGTTTGAAACCAGCCTGAATAACGTGGAGAAACCCTGTTTCTACTAAAAATACAAAATTAGCCGGGCGTGGTGGCACATGCCTGTAATCCCAGCTATTTGGGAGGCTGAGGCAGAATGGCTTGAACCCGGGAGACAGAGGTTGTGGTGAGCCGAGATCGCACCATTGCACTCCAACCTGGGTGACAGATTAAGAGTCCATCTCAAAAACAAAAAGAAAAACAACAACAAAAAAAACCCTGGCTACACAGAGACCAAAATAACAGGTGTGACCCAAACATTAATAATAGTCACATGTCTCATGTATTGAAGGCCTTCCTGGTGCAGGGGTTGTGCTATCTCAGAATTACATGCACAGTCTCAGTTCTCCCTTGTGATGACCCTAGGAAGCTGCATCGATTCTTCTCTCCCAAGGACTCTGAGGATCAGAGAGGTTAAGCCACCTGTGCAAGATCACACAGTAACCCAATCTTTTATACTTTATTAGGTTTTGAAATAGTATCAACTCAATTTTTTTTGTTGTTGTTTGGGAGGAGGAAGAAGGAAGTGAAGGGTAGAGGTCAGGAGGAAGCTTTGGGCCCCCTTCCTTCTGTTTTCATGACAGGGGTGGGGGGCGTGGTTTGGGCTATGCCACATCCTGGCTCTTCCTGAAGGACCTCCCTTGGGTCCCCTCAGTGTCCAGAGACCCGTGAATGTTGGATTTAATATCTTTGCTCCTTTGCCATCTCTGGGCCTCAGTTTCCCCAAGCGTATGATGGAAATCGTGGTCTCTGCTTTTTCTCAGGGCTGAGATGAGGACTAGGGTCAATGCCCTTCTTACAGAGAAGCCCCTGTCCCGTCTGAGTCAGGTTCTCACCAAAGAGAATCCGTGTGGGGCTTTCTCCTTTTCCTGCAGGATCAGATCTGAGGCTGGTGGTACAGGAGGGGAAACTGAGTCACACATTGCTTCCGGTGTGGGGGAGATTAGACCATGCAGAGTTTAGAGTCTAGGTGTCTGGCCGGCACGATGGTTCATGCCTGTCATCTCAGCACTGTGGGAGGCTCAGGCAGGAGGATCAATGGAGCCCAGGACTTTGAGACCAGCCTGGGAAACACAGCGAGAACCTCGCCCCTCTCCAAAATCTTTATTCGAAAAAAAAAAAAAAAAAAGGCCGGGCGCGGTGGCTCATGCCTGTAATCCCAGCACTTTGGGAGGCCAAGTTGGTCGGATCACCTGAGGTTGGGACTTCAAGACCAGCCTGACCAACATGGAGAAACCTGGTTTCTACTAAAAATACAAAATTATCAGGGTGTAGCGGCGCATGCCTGTAATCCCAGCTACTAGGAAGGCTGAAGCAGCAGAATTGCTTGAACCCGGGAGGCGGAGGTTGCAGTGAGCCGAGATCGCGCCATTGCACTGCAGCCTGGGCAACAAGAGCGAAACTCCGTCTCAAAAAAAAAAAAAAAAAAAAAAAAAAGCCTGGGCATCGGATCTAAGAAGAATCCTGCTTCAGTGCGGCCTCCTGGTCCCGAGGCTGATGGCTGGTGGTTGAAGGAAGAAGGGCTTCTATCCAAGGCCGGGTCCTCGGAGCAAAGTCCCTGGGTGACACCATCGCCCTAGATGCACGCGGCCCCCTCCCTGGGTGCCTTCCCACCTCCTCAGCTGGTTTCAGGCTTCAAGTCCTGAGACAGTTCACTTCCCCTCCGGGGGAGGGGTCCTCCCGGGTTTCCCCTTGAAGCCAAATTATTATTACAAAAGCCAATTCAACCCGTTTGGATGTTGAAAGGCGCTTTTAATAAATTGTGCGAAGAGCCCATACACGAGCTTTGAAGTCAGAGGACAGGCTGGGTACACTGGACTCAGGCCGGTGGTAGTTCCCGCTGTCAGGCGGTGTTGGTAATAAGAATGACACATAATAATAATAAGAAACAATCATGTCCCTGGGATTAGGTGTTAGAATGCAGGCGCACTGAGACCCGGGACAGGGTCACCCACTGGATGAGCGCTCACGAAACGGCAGCTCAAGCGGCTGTCAGCACTCTCCGTGCGGAGGAATGAGGGGGGGAAACTGAGTCCCGGAGCCCCCCAGGCGGCCGATCACACCAGCCCGCCGTCCCCGGGCCGGGCCAGGACGTTCTCAAGGCTCGTGCCCTCCTCCCCCTTCCCCGTCCCCCGCCGGACCTCTCCCACGACCGGGGAGGAAGTGGGAGAAACGGACAGGGGGAAAAAAAAAAAAAAGTCGCGCTGAGCCAACGCCTCCCCACTCCTCACGTCCGAGCCTCGCGAGCCACGCCGACCCCCTGGTGCAAAGGGGAGGCCCGCGAGGACCCAGGCGTCCGGGCCCCGGTCCCCGTCCCGCCCCGCGGCCCGCAGCCGGGTGGGGGAACTCGCGAAGCGGGGAAAACAACCGCCCTCCCCGCCCCTCGCCAACCCCTTCCCCCGCTGACGCCCCTAGCGCAGCGGGGTGGAGGCGACTCCTTTATATAATCGCGGGCGGGCAGGTTGGTGGTTTCATTTAGGGACCCGGGAGCCCCGCGGACCCGGGCCGTCCTTGACGAGGCCACCCCCCGGATCCTCGCGCGCGGCGGGGCCCACTGAGGCCCGGCGCCTGGCCTGGGGGTGCCCACCGCCTCGCCCCCCCACCCATCCCCGGCAGCCCGGGCCGCGCGACCCACGCCCGCGTCGCTCCTCGCCGTGCGCACCGCGCTCCCCGCCCCCGCTGCCATCCTGCCACGCCCCGGGCGTCGGGGGCACAGCCCGCGCCCCCCCGCACCCCGCCCCTGCGCAGAGGCTGGGGGCCTGTTTATCTGGAGGCCCCCACCCCCCTCCACCCCGGGGGGCCCGCTCCCCCCGCGCCCCGGGGAGCTCTGGGGCCAGATAAGCTGGCAAGCTGGCACGGCGCCGCGCGGCGGGGCGGAGAGGTCAGAGGCGGGGGGGCGCGCCGGGGCGGGCCGGACCCCCCCCACTTGACAAAACCTAATAACAGCCCGGTCTCCCCGGCGCAGCGGGCGAAGCCCCACGGGAGGGCAGAGACGTGGCAAGAGGGGACCTGCCGAGCCTGTTCTGGCCTCCGCGGCCGGGCTGGGGGGGGCGGGCTGGGCGTGGGGGGGCCGGCGGCTGCGGCACCTTTAAGACAAGGGAGGACCCCTCTTGCCCTCGGAGAAACCAGGAAGGGAGTCGCGAGCATCATACGGGGCTTTGGCTGTACTGTACAGTTACTGTAGGGGCAGTGACGCCGCCGCCGCCGCGCGAGGGAGCGACCAGGGCAGCGCGACGCGGGCAGAGCGAGCGCCGCGGACCCCGGAGGCGAGCGGCCGAGGGAGCCCAGTCCCAACTCCGGGCCCCGGCCCCGCGCGCCCCGGCCCGGCCCGGCCCCGCGAGGTAAGTCAGCGCCCGGCGCGGCCCCCGGCACGGGGTGCAGGGCGGGGACGGGCGGGGGTCGCTGCGCCCACCGGTGCCCCTTCGGGAAGGGGAGATCCTGGGAGCCGGGGACGTTCGCCCAAGTTTCGGAGGAGGGGGTGGTTGGCAGCTGCCCGGAGGCTGGAGGCGCCCTGAATCCCCAGCGCGGGCAGGGGGCGCCGCCCGATAGGGGATATTGGGGGCGAAGTGCATGGGCTTGTGCGCCAGCCCCCCCAACCTGGGTGCATGGCTTTTCGGGGCTCCCAGGCGCGCGGGGAGCGGGGGAGGGGAAGCAGGGCTGCATTGAGGATGGG
>PVKV010028097.1:0-11605 GCA_004027835.1 Alouatta palliata | reverse complement strand
GGTAGCCGGCGGATTGGACTACAAGTCCCAGGGTGCCTCGCGCCGGCAGCCCGCCGCGGCCCGCGGGTAGGGGCGGTGCGGAGGAGGGGCGGTGAGCGGCGGACTGGAGAGCCAATGGGCGCCGGCCGATCGCGCGGCGCGGCGCGGGGGCGGGGCCAGCCGGCCCGGGGGCGGGGCCTAGAGCCGGGCTCCCCTCGCCAGGGGCCGGTGGCGGTCCCGGCTTCCGGCTGCGCGGCCCGCGGGCCGGCCCCCTCCCCGCCCCGGGGTCCCTCCCCGCCTGGTTGTGTAACCGTCCCCAGCCCCCCTCCCCTCGGCCCCTCGCCCGGGGGGGGGGGTCACCCTCCCCGCGCTCCCCGGGGAGGGCGGCGGCCCGGGCGGCCGCGCGGTGCAGGCGAGGTCGGGGATGCGCGGCCTAGCGCAGGCCGGGCCCGGGCGTGGGGGAGGCGGGCGGGCGGACCCAGATCCGGGGTAATTTGCATCGCCCTCCCCCCAGCCCGGGTGGGGATTGGCCGCCGGCGGCGGGGGGTGGCGCGGGGCCAGGCTCACTGCCGCCTCCCGGCCCCTCGGAGGGAGCCAGCCCAGCCGCAGCCGCCGCCACCACCGCCGCCGGGGCCGGGCCCCCTCGCCGCTGCCCCGGGAAGGAGGTAGGAGCCCCCCGCGCTGGCGAGATGGCGGGGGCCCGCGGGCCGGGCGGGGGCCGCGCGCTGCGGCCGGGGCGGGGGAGGGGGCCGCTTCCTGCCCCCGCTTGGGCCTGACTCAGCCCTGGGTGGGGGGCCCGGCCTGGCCCCTTGCCCTGCCCTGGCGGCCGTCCGGCTCCGACCCGCGGGAAGGGGCGGAGAGGGCACCCCAGTCCCCGTCGCCCGCGCCCCCAAAGCGCGTGACCCCGTCTCCTCTGGCCCGGACCCCCCCTCCTTCCCCTTGACGCCACCACCACGTGCGAAGCCTGAGCCCGGGCAGAGGAGGGGGGAGCTGGTGGGATCCGGCCCCCTCCCTCCCGCTCCCTACCTCCCGGGCCGGAGACCCGGCGCCCCCTCCGCCCCAGCCCCGGGCTTGGGAGCCTGGCCGGGGGCTGAGCAGAGCGGAGGAGCGGGTGCCCCCCTAGGGCCCGGGCCTCTGCGGGTTCTGAGAGGTGCTTCCCGGGCTGGCTGGCCTGGGCGTACGGTGGGCCGTGGCGGGAGGGTGCTGTCCACCCGGGCCCGGGCACCCAGTCGGCGCCCACTAAAGGTTGGCGGAATGCAGCCAGGAGTTGGCGTCGAGGAGGGGGCAGGCAGCAACTCCTCTCCCCACTAGCCAGCCGGCGGAAGTTACAGGGGTGCTGGTGCCCCTGCCACCAGCGGCGCCCACCTGGCTCACCCATGGGTGGCGGGCTCTGTGGGCCCCCCCACTCCCTGCCAGCTGCCTCCAGAGAGGGCGTTGGGATTCCGTGTCAGCTCCCCCAACCCTAGAACTGGACCAGGGCGTAACCCTGACCGTGCCGCTCCCACAGTGGGGGTGCCCCCCCACCACCGGCGATCACTTCCTATTGGCAAGCTGGTCTGGGAGAGGTCCCTGGGAGGCCAGGCCGAGGCCCGGCCCTGTTGCTGCCGGGGCCTGAGGGCTTCAGGCCGGGGGCGTTTGTCCCCGAGGGCCACCCCCAAGAGCACCTATCGGCAGGGCCAGGGCCTCTGTTTACCACCAGCCATTGCTGTGGAGACAGAGCCTGGGGGAGAAGGGGGGGGCAGGAGCTGGCCGCTGGAAAAGCGAAGTCTAAGGAAGGAAAGAAGAGCCAACCGGGACACTGAAATTTTAATTCGTGGGTCAGTCCGGGGGTATTTATTATTCAGTTCCGATTGGCTGCGTGGCGGCCAGTCAGCACCCGGGACCGGGCGGGCAGCCACGCTTCGGCAGAGCCCCGCGGGTGGTGGCAGGGAGGCGATGGGTCCTTTGCTCTGTGCAGGGCACTGACGCCCGGCAAGGGCCAAGGCAGAGCCCAGCCTTGGCCTGGTCGGGAAGGTTCTTGGGGCGATCAGAAGTCCTCTGCTGCGGTTTTTGTTTTTGTTTTTCCTTTTCTTTCCTTGAGTCCCTCTGACCTATAGCTGGGTCCACCTGATGGCACATCCCCGTTGCCATATGAGGGGGAAACTGAGGCTGGGAGGGAGGCAGAATGTGAGCTTGGAAACGTGGGGGTTCGAGCAAGCCTCAGAGCAGGTGCTGGGCAGGGGAGACTGAGGCATGGGGAGAAGCAGAGAGCTGTCCAAGGTCACTCAGGTGGAGGCAGAGCTGTCCACTGTGGTCCATCCTTCTAGCTCCCGGCCCGGCCAGAGTCCCCCCTGGGTGGTGGCCGAGGGGTGCCTGCCCACCTATCTTTGAGCAGAGCTGGAGGTTGGCAGTAGAGGCTCAACTGCAGGCACTTGCCTGCAAATGGAGCGTCACCGAGGCTTATTAAACCCTGTGTCCGAAGATGACATTGAGGCCCAGAGAGGGCCAGCATGGCTCCCAAGGTCACACAGCACAAGCCACAGCCCTCTCACCTCCCGGCCTCACCGGGCAGGCCCTTGCTGGTGCACGTGCATATGACGCCCCTCTCCAGTCCTGCTGAGCCTCCATGCCGTCTCACCTTGGCCCTCAGAGGCGGGCAGGGCTCTGGGTTTTACGATCAGAGGAGCTGGAGGTCACCTCACCAGAGCCAACCCTCTGCAGCCCAGGTGCTGCAAGGAGGGCTCCTGGGGGGTTGGAATGCCAACCTGCCTGCTCTGCAACCCTGGACGAGCCCCTTGAGCCCTGCAGCCTGGGCGTGCTGTGCTTGCTGAGGGTCCCCCAGCTGGTGTCTGCAAAGCCACCCGTGCTGTCTTCTCCTCCGTGGCGGGAGCTCCCGGGTCAGCTCAGGGCATGGCAGGGACCGGAGTGTGGGGTGTGGGTCAGAGCTGCGTGAGAGACCTGCACCCCAGCCTTCACCTGCCAGACCATAAACCACCCTGCGGTAGCCCTAGGCAACAGGGACCAGAGGAACGAGCTTTGAGCTTTGGTGGAGATGAGCGCAGTCGAATCCCCGCCCAGGCCTTGGGGAGTCACTCCCCCTCGGCCAGCCTCAGTCTTCCCATCTGGACAGTGGGGAGAGGATCGTCAACTCTAGCGTGTTGTTCCCGGGGTTTGCTCAGTGGGTCCTTGGGAACGTTTGTTAAGTGACTGCTGTGTACCGTATTGGGCCCTTGGGGGGCTGTCCTGAGGACTCCAGGGCCAGGGTCTCCTCCCTGAGGTCACCTATGTCAGCTGGACTCCAGCCCTGCCCCAGGCGCCCTGCAAGGCAGCGCTGAGGGTATGAGAATAAGCCGTCCTCTCGGCTCCTCAGCCCCAGGGTAGGGGGATTTCACCTCCTGCTGGTATCCGGGGACCAGGAAGGGGGATGGAAGGAGCCGTGGGAGGACTAGTTAGGCAGGCTGGAGCCAGACGGTCGGCCTGGGCTCAAATTCCAGTTCTGTGCGACCCCGGCCAAGCCGCTCCCCCTCTCTGATCCTATTCCCCTTCGGCAAAATGGGGCACAGACAGATCCTGCCTTCCAGCGCTCTGGGCGCCGGCGGGTACTGTGGGTCTCTGGGGCGATTATCGAGGCCCAGCCTCCCTGAGCGCCGAGTCCAGAGCCCCAAAACACAGAAGGCGCTCAGGAGGAGCGTGGCCAAAGGACCAGCCCCTCCATCTGTCCCCCCAGCAGGCTGTGGACAGCCTGGGTGGAAGTGTCGCCACCCACGCCTTTCTGGTTTGACTGGAAAACAAGGCCCATCCCACCTATCAGGATACCTGAGAGAAGGATCTGGCTGGATTCTGCAGGCCGCTGGGCTCCCAGGCCTAGCCTTCCACCTGCTCTGGTGAGGGTGGGGGTGGTGCAGGCATCTCCAGGTGACACGCAGGCCTCCCTCAGGGGAGGGAGAGAGGTCACCCCGGCCTCTCACAGGCATTTTGCCTAAGCAGGTGCAGCCTGGGCTGACGGCAAGGTGGACACGGATGGACTTCTGAGAGTCTGTGCTTGCTTGCCCCCGGTGACGGGAAGCTCAGCCCCTCCACTGCTGTCGTGAAGCTTCCTCTTAGAACCTAGGCTCAGGTTCCAAGCTGGGCTTCCTGGCCCATGACAGCACTCAGAGTGTGGGAACTGGGTGGGCCTCGGTCCTACCCCTGAGTTGGGCATCAGATGGGATACCCCTGGCCTCCTCATCGCTGTCCCCATCCCCACCGCCACGCTTCCCACTGGGCCCCCGCGGCCTTCCTGCCTCTGGCCCTTTAAGGCCCCGGGCAGGAAGCCCCTCCCCATTTAGGGCAATAAATGGCCACATAAAATGGCCGAGGGCCTGTTTGCTCCGAGTCTGGCCCAGAAGGCCGCCTTCGGGCAAGGGCAGGCGGGCAGGGGGCGGGCTGGCAGCTGGCAGCCACCCCAGGCTGTTGGTGCCCCCCGATCGGGACACTGCATTCCTGTCCCATTAAACCCGGGCCGGGGACTGGGCCAGGCGGGGCTTGGCACCAGGTCAGGGCGGGGTAACCCGTCGGGACCAACCTTGCAACACAGGCCGCTGGGCGGGGAGGGGGCAGGGGCTGCCGGGTGCGGGCCTGGCAGCCACACCTGCACACCAGGCTGGTAGGGTGACCTTGGGCCAGCCACCCACCCTCTCTGGGCCTGGTCTCCCCTTCCAGCTTCCTCCTCGGACCCTGCCACCCACTCCCATAGTAGGTGAGAGGGGACAGGCTTTCCAGAATAGCATTCAGGGGCAGAGTTCCCAACCAAGAGGGGTGCTGAACGAATGGCCTGGCAGTGTGTTCTGGGGACTGGCTCTGTCGTGCAGTAGGCCCCCGGGCTGAGTTTGCTGTGTGGATGTGAGCAGGACCCTGACCACACTGAGGGGGCCCCTTTCCAATGTCACGACCTCCATCCCCCAGGAGGTGGAGGCTCAGAGAAATCTTGCATCTTGTCCGCACTGACACAGCTTGGAGGTGGGGGAGCTGGGACTTGAACCCGGGCTGCTCTGCACAGCACACTGGAGGGGTGAGAGGTCCCTTTAGCCTCCTCTCCTGCTTTCCCTGGGCAGAGGGTTGTATGGGGGCCCTGAGCCCCTCATTAGACGGCCCCCAGTAAGTGTCCTTCAGGAAGGTGGTGGGTGGCAGTGGCCTTCCCAGTCCCCTGGCTGGCGGACCCTTCTCCATCCTGAGGATTGGGGGTCGGGGGAGGCCGGCCCCAGCCCTCACCTTGTTGTATGACCTTGGGGAGTCCCCTGGCTCCCGCACCCTGTGCTAGCGATGCTGCCTCCTCTCTGCCTGTCCCCAGTCAGCCACCTCCAGGCCTCAGCTTCTGCCACTCCCTGTGCTGGGATGCCCTTCTCAGGATGCCGGGGGCCTTCCCGGGTACACCTGTGGCTCCCAAGTCTCATCAGGGTGCTTCCGAGCTCTGGGCAAGTCCTCAGCATCTGGGAGTGGCAGCCGCCCAGGTCCGAAGGCTGCTGTGTGAGCTGGGCTGGGCCGCCTCACCTCTCTGAGCCTCTCGGGAACCCCAGGAAGACGACATGAAGGGCACTCAGTTGGTTTCTAAAAGCAGGTAGCACAGAGGAGGCCAAAAGGCGGCCTGGGTGCAGTGGGTCTCCACAGACACTGCAGCAAATGACCCTTAGGTTAGACGGGAGGTGGGACCGGCAGGCTGCACAGCCCCCTGCTTCTGGGTGTGCCTTGCAGCCAGGTGGGCGGGCCCGGGCGTGGGCTGTCTCTGGTTTATCCGGTGGTTTGCTGCGCCCCTACTGTGCGCCGCCCTGGGAGGGTTGGGCTTAGGGGCCCGGGAGTGGCCTGGGGGGAGGAGGGCGCCCCACCTCTAGCCCAGGAGGGGCCTGCCAGGGCCTGCCCCTTGGCCGCCGAGTCAGCACCGAGCAGCCCCGGAAATCCCACGGAGGCCAGCGCAGGGGAGGAGCTGTGATGAAAGATGGGGCCCTGGGTGGGTGTGGGCCAAGCCCAGGGGACCCTGGTCGGCAGGGGTGGGGACCTGGCTGGCGTGGGGCCGGGGCTTTCCGGAGGAGGGGAACGAAGCCGCCACCTCTGGAGGCACGGACTGTGTATCGGGCGCACAGTGGGGCTTCAGCACTCGGGGACTTCTTATTGTCAAGACTCCGTGGCCCCCCCGGGGGTGCTCTGGCTGGGGCCCGGCCTCCCCTCTCCCATCTTGGAGGCAGGGTCTTCGGCCTTTTCCTTAGAGGCGGCCTCCAGGAGGCCCAGGTGGGGGTGGCGGTGCGGGGCGTGGCCGGCAGGTGGCTTGTGTTCCTGGAGTGAGGGCGTGGGTCAGTTGTCTCGGAGTTTGGTTTCCAGGGCGAGGGCAGGGCCGTGCCCTGGGCGTGTGGGGGGCAGGCCCCTCCATCATTTCCTGGCCCCCAGCCCTTGGGAGTCAGCCCTGCCAGGCACCCTTGGGCCCGGGCGTTCTCTTCGGCGAATTGGTCCTCTCACGGGGGCTTTCCTTGGCTGACATCACCCTGGGCCTGGCTGCTTTGAGGGAGGGCCTCGGTCATATTTAATGGGGAGCAGGGGCCCAAGGGAGGGTCCCAGGCTGGAGAGGGCAGAGACTGGGACCCCTGGACCCAACCTGGAGCTGGGATCTTCACGATAGCTGGGACTCCCAGAGGTGGCTGAGCCCCCTGGGTTATTTTGGGCCCATCCTCCAGGCCCCAGGAGAGACACGTCAGCCACCCGGAGTGGGGACCATGGTCACCTGAGGGGAAGAGAGGCCCCGAAGGCCTGGCGTGGCCATCTCGGGGCGTTGGTGGCCTAGGTCAGAGGGTGGGTGCTGGGGTGGGTAGGAGGGCCCGGGCCTGTCTGATCCGGAGCTCCATCTGCTCTCACGCTCCCTGCAGCCCAGGGCCAGACGGCAGATGGTGGCAGGGGGTGGACACCACTGAAGGGGGCTCCTCGGAGGCTTCCCGGGGCGGAGACTCGGGTGGGGTCCCACCCTCCCTGCTCCCAGCAGCCACATCTGAGCCCCACTGCCCCACTGTAGGCCTCGGAGCGGACGCGGGCGCTGAGCAGCTGGGGCCTGGGCTGAGGCTGGAAGGAGGGAAAGAGGGCGGGCGGAGGGGACCTGGGGAGCGTGGTGGCGCTGAGCAAGCTCACAAAGGCCTCTGTGTCGCCCAGTGGCTCAGGCCCCGTGAGGAGGGCCCTGCGCTTTGGGTCCGGCTGGACCAACACCGTGCCTCCCTTGTGGGGCCTGGCTCAAGCCCGTCTAGCTGCCAGGCTGTGGGGGGCAGGAGGGTCCCGTGGCCTGGAGGAGGCCGTGAGAGGCCTGGCTCAGGCCCTCTCCCCAGGGGCCTTGCCCAGGGGCTCTGGCCCTAGAGCTGCCGGCAGGCCGGGAGGAATGTGAGCTGTGCTGGGTGACTCGGGGCAGCCAGGGGCTCCCAGGAGAGGGCGGAGGGGTGGGGACAGGGGCCAGAGGGTTGCACAAGCTCCGAGTGGGCGGATGAGTCACAGCAGAGGGGAAGGTGGAAAAAAGGAGGGAGGGGGAGAGAGGGGTGGGACAGACACAGTCCCCCCAGGGCCTGGCGCTGCCCAAAACCTCTGCCCATTTGACAGATAGGGAGACTGAGGCCCAGAGAGGGCCAGAGCCTTGTCTGGGGCTGAACAGTGCAGCTGGGGTGGTTGGGACTTCAGGAAGGGCTGCCAAATGGGCCTGTGGCAGGAGGCGATGGGGGTTCCCCGGTTCCCTGCTCCTTGCAGGCGGGGGGCCTGGGCTCCTCTGTTACTCACGGCCAGGGCTGGGCCGCAGGCTGGGGGCTCTGAGGGGCAGGAAGGGGTTTAGCCTGTGGAGTCACTGGCCCTGCCCCGACGGGGCACACCCACGGTGGCCTTGACCTCGGCTGGGTTTCGGCTCTGGGTCCCCGGCCTCGACCACACCCCTTCCTGCTGACTCAGAACCCCCTGAAAAGAACCAGGCCCGACCAGGAGGCAGGAGGCAGGGTCAGGAGGCCAGGGGGCCGGCTCTTAGGCCCACTCCCAGTTTGAGTTCAGATGCCACTGTCTTCTGACCATGGGGCTGGGGTAAGCGGCCTTGGCTCACAACTGAGCGGGTGCTGCCGGTCGGGTTCCGTTGGGACCAGTCTGAAGTAGGTGTTTGGTAGGGTTTGTTTTGTTTTTTGTTTTTCTTCCGCCGGAGTCTTGCCCTCACCAGGCTGGAGTGCAGTGGCACAATCTCGCCTCACTGCAATCTCCACCTCTCGGGTTCAAGTGATTCCCCTGCCTCAGCCTCCCGAATAGCCGGGATTACAGGCAGGCGCCACCGCGCCTGGCTACTTTTTGCATTTTTGGTAGAGACGGGGTTTCAGCATGTTGGCCAGGATGGTCTCTATCTCTTGACTTCGTGATCCACCCGCTTCAGCCTCCCAAAGTGCTGGGATTACAGGTGTGAGCCACTGCGCCCAGCCTAAGTAGATGTTCTGTAAAAGTCACTGTGTGACCTCTCCTCTGTGTCGGCTGAAGCCCGTGCTTGGAAAATGGCTGAGATCAGGGCACTGTTCTTGAGCACCTACTGTGTGCTCCTGTGGCACCTATTATTTTTTTTTGAGAGAGAGTCTCACTCTGTTGCCCAGGCTGGAGTGCAGTACCTTGATCTTGGCTCACCACAACCTCCACCTCCTGGGTTCTCCTGCCTCAGCCTCTTGAGTAGCTGGGATTACAGGTGCTTGCCGCCACGCCCAGCTGGTTTATGTATTTTTTTTTTTTTATTGCATTTTAGGTTTGGGGGTACATGTGAAGAATATGCAAGATTGTTGCATAGGTACACACATGGCAGTGTGATTTGCTGCCTTCCTCCCCATCACCTATATCTGGTATTTCTCCCCATGCTATCCCTCCCCAACTCCCCACCCCCCGCTGTCCCTCCCCTTTTTCCCCCTACAGACCCCAGGGTGAGATGCTCCCCTCCCTGTGTCCATGTGTTCGCATTGTTCAACACCCGCCTATGAGTGAGAATATGCGGTGTTTGATTTTCTGTTCTTGTGTCAGTTTGCTGAGAATGATGGTTTCCAGGTTCATCCATGTCCCTACAAAGGACGCGAACTCATGGTTTATGTATTTTTAGTAGAGACGGGGTTTCTACTAAATGCCGGCCATGTGGGCCAGGCTGGTCTTGAACTCCTGACCTCAGGTGATCTGCCTACCTCAGCCTCCCAAGGTCTCCTTTCAACATGCATTCCTGGGGGCCCTCCTGGGAGGTGCAGTGCCAGTGTGCCTGACACTAAGCGTCCAGTGTGGGTTTTGCCGGCACAGGACATCTGACTGCCCTCGTGTATAGATGAGAAACTGAGGCTGGAGGGGAGGCGGGACACCTGGCCATTCTCATGCACAGCTGGGGAAACTGAGTCTGGGGGAGGCGGGACACCTGGCCGTCATCATGCACCACTGGGGAAACTGAGGCTGGGGGCAAGACATGTGGCCACCCTCATGTACAGATGGGAGACAGGCTGGGAGTGGGACATCCAATTGCCTTCCTGTACAGCTGGGGAAACTGAGTCCGGGGACAGGACATCTGATCGCTTTTGTGCACAGCTCGGGAAACAGGCTGGGGGAGGCTGGACATCTGACCATTCTCATGCGCAGCTGGGGAAATTGAGGCTAGAGAACTAGGACATTTGACTGCCCTTGGGAACAGCTGGTGAAACTGAGGCTGGGGAGCCAGGACATCTGGCTGTCCTCATGCACAGCTGGAAAACTGAGGCTTGGCGGGGCGCGGTGGCTCACACCTGTAATCCTAGTACCTTGGGAGGCCTAGGTGATTGGATCGTTTGTGTCCAGGGGTTCGAGACCAGCCTGGGCAACATGGTGAAACCCCATCTCTCCTGAAAACAAAAGAGGCTGGAGGCGGGAGTCTGTTGCTTTGACACACAGGTGGGGAGATGGGCTGGGAAGGCAGATACCTCACTGCCTTCATGTACAGATGGGAATCCGAGGCTGAGGGGGCAGGTGGAGCACTGCTTCTCAAGGGTCTTGGGGCCTTGGCAGTGGGCACAGGAACCATCGCGCCCCCACTCAGGAGCGCCCTCTTCCTCCCCGCTGCTGCAGGTCTCGGCGCGGAAGATGGCCGGCGGCGTGGACGGCCCCATCGGGATCCCGTTCCCCGACCACAGCAGCGACATCCTGAGTGGGCTGAACGAGCAGCGGACGCAGGGCCTGCTGTGCGACGTGGTGATCCTGGTGGAGGGCCGCGAATTCCCCACGCACCGCTCGGTGCTGGCCGCCTGCAGCCAGTACTTCAAGAAGCTGTTCACGTCGGGCGCCGTGGTGGACCAGCAGAACGTGTACGAGATCGACTTCGTCAGCGCCGAGGCGCTCACCGCGCTCATGGACTTTGCCTACACGGCCACGCTCACCGTCAGCACGGCCAACGTGGGTGACATCCTCAGCGCCGCCCGCCTGCTGGAGATCCCCGCCGTGAGCCACGTGTGCGCGGACCTCCTGGACCGGCAGATCCTGGCGGCCGACGCGGGCGCCGACGCCGGGCAGCTGGACCTTGTAGATCAAATTGATCAGCGCAACCTCCTCCGTGCCAAGGAGTACCTCGAGTTCTTCCAGAGCAACCCCATGAACAGCCTGCCCCCTGCTGCCGCTGCCGCCGCCGCCAGCTTCCCGTGGTCTGCCTTTGGGGCGTCTGACGATGACCTGGATGCCACCAAGGAGGCCGTGGCCGCCGCTGTGGCCGCGGTGGCCGCGGGCGACTGCAACGGCTTAGACTTCTATGGGCCGGGCCCCCCGGCCGAGCGGCCCCCGACGGGGGACGGGGACGAGGGAGACAGCAACCCGGGTCTGTGGCCCGAGCGGGATGAGGATGCTCCCACCGGGGGTCTCTTTCCGCCACCCGTGGCCCCGCCGGCTGCCACGCAGAATGGCCACTACGGCCGGGGCGGAGAGGAGGAGGCCGCCTCGCTGTCGGAGGCGGCCCCCGAGCCGGGCGACTCCCCAGGCTTCCTGTCGGGAGCGGCCGAGGGCGAGGACGGGGACGGGCCCGACGTGGACGGGCTGGCGGCCAGCACGCTGCTGCAGCAGATGATGTCGTCGGTGGGCCGGGCGGGGGCCGCGGCGGGGGACAGCGACGAGGAGTCGCGGGCCGACGACAAGGGCGTCATGGACTACTACCTGAAGTACTTCAGCGGTGCCCACGACGGCGACGTCTACCCGGCCTGGTCACAGAAGGTGGAGAAGAAGATCCGAGCCAAGGCCTTCCAGAAGTGCCCCATCTGTGAGAAGGTCATCCAGGGCGCCGGCAAGCTGCCTCGACACATCCGCACCCACACGGGCGAGAAGCCCTACGAGTGCAACATCTGCAAGGTCCGCTTCACCAGGTGAGCTGCCTACGCGCGGAGGGGAGGCGTGTCCGCACTCTGCCCCGGCACCCACTGCTCACGGGCCCTCCCAGCCTCTCCCCTGCACCGCACGCACGTGCACACTCATGCACGCACGCACACTGACGCACACAGACACGCAGATGCGTGGACACGCACACAGATGCACATGTACACAGGCACACACACATGCACACACACATACACAGGCACACAGACATGCACACACGCACAAGCACACACATACACAGGCACACAGACATGCACACACGCACAAGCACACA